>JARFIW010000447.1:0-292862 GCA_036346225.1 Platerodrilus igneus | reverse complement strand
AAAAATTTAAGATATTTATCTCGAAAGATGAAAAATGGTTAGTCGAAGAAAACTTTTTGGTCCAGATGTGTGAGGAAATGTGGGATTCTGGAGGAAATGTGGTGCTGATTACACCATAAATACACTACTAGTTGACCTTATACCCACAACTGAAGAATATTAATTTTACTCATTGCAAGATCATTATTCAAAGACATTACTATCAAGAAATATTGGGATTCTATCAAACGATCACAAATAAATATGGAGTTGAATGCACTACCTCCTCAAACGCTGGGCTACTATAACCAACAAATTGGCATCCTTTAACAAGATATTCTTACTTCAATGCAGAAGAATGGTTACAACACTTAATAATATTTCTAATGCTTCAAAAAACCTTATAATTTGTTCAAGTATGAAAACAATCCTAAAATAAGAATCTTTATAAAAAGATTATTAAAAAAAATGTTTTAAATTTAGATATCGAATACACTCACCAAACTATTAAACGTTTATATAAAGAAATACATAATATAAAACACATAGTTGCTAATATTATTCCCATAGACAAAAAAGAAGCTTTATGCAACCAGAAATTTCATAAAATTAAATTTGTCAACCTCAAAAAAGTTGACAAGCTCTCAAAAATTAACTAGTAATTGGTTTAAAAATATTAGCAACATAAATTGTTATGTTCGTGTTCATGAAATAGTTAGCCAAGATTTTTATGTTGCTAGGCATCCTGAAAATAGTCTTATCATGTAGTTTTATAAAAGGGTTCAAAAACAGAACGAATCAGTTGCTACTTTTGTTGAAGAATTGCGATCGATGGCCGATAGTTGCGAATTTCGCGGTAATTTCTTAAACGAAGCCATACCAGCGGCATCGTTTGTGGGGTAGGAAGTGAATCTTTACAGCGTCGTTTACTTGCTGAAACAAATCTGACTTTAAAGTTGCTTACGGAGTTGCAATTGCTACCGAAACTGTCTCGAAGAATATAGTTGAAATAAAGGGTAATTGCAGTAGTACTACAGATTCGTGTTTTTCTATAAAAAATAGGAATAGAGATGATGCACAGCAGCAGTGTTACAGCTGCGGTGATAATCATTTGCGTTCAAAATGCAAACTGCGATATTCTAGGTCACATTGCAAAAGTTTGTTTTTCAAAGAAGAGCCATTCACCTACTACAAATGTAATATCGGATAATAAAAATAATTGGGAAAACGATTTTAAACAAGAAATAAATAATCTTTCAGGTTCTTGTATTGCTCCTTATACAATGGAAGTTTTAATTGATAGTCAACCGTGTTTGTTTGAAGTTGACACTGGTTCAGCAGAGACATTACTGTCAGAAAGATGTTTTAGGAATATTTATCCTAAAATAACTCCTAAACTGGATCGTTCGAAATTAAATCTCATATATTACAATAAAAGACCTCTTACACTGCTTGGCGGGTGTAACGTTAAAGTTAATTATGGGAATACGAGTGCAACATTACCAACTGTATTCGTTGCTGGCGATCAAAAAAATTTGCTAGGACGGAAATGATTTAATGCATTGGGTATCAAGCTAATAATAAGTGACAATAAGGAAGTTGCGTGGAATAACACTGAGACTAAAACTGCTAGTATTACAAATGACCCAAGTACAAATTTAAAAATTGCGACGTTATTCGATAAATGTGCGGACGTTCTTTCTGAAGGCATAGGTTCTTTTAGTGGTGACCATGTATCACTCGGGATAGATCCAAATTTTAAACCTATCTACATGAAATCAAGGCCATTACCATTTGCTCTAAAGTCACTTGTTGAACAGGAACTTGATCGACTAGTTAAGCAAGGTGTTCTTGTTCCAATTACGTGCTCAAAGTGGGCTACTCCAATTGTGGTAGTGCATAAGAAAAAATCAAACAAAATCAGAATATGCGGAGATTATAAAAGTACGCTTAACAAAGCATTGTCCAAGCATCCATATCATATTCCTTCTGTGAACGAATTATTATCTAATTTGGTCGGTGAAAAAGTGTTTGAGAATATTGATTTATCCCACGCTTATCTACAACTAGTGATTGATAAAGAGTCTGTAATTGCCCAGACGATTATTACTCATAAGGGAGCGTTCGCTGTTAGGCGTCTACAATTTGAAATTTCGGTGGCTACTGGAATATTCCAAGAATTTATAGAAAAACTCTTGCGGAATGTGGAAGGCGTTGTGCCATTTTTTGACGATGTCTCAACTCTGCTCAGATTCAAGAGGAATTTGCAAATCGCATTACACCAGTTTTTTACAATTTTCAAAGATAGTATGTAACGGCTTATATGCAGTTACTATTTATGATAAAAATGTTTGCTAAAAGCAACTACTGACTAATCGCGATGAATTTCGATTTTATCAGCTATTGAAAGCCTCAATACCAGTTACTATAATAAGGCAGGGATTTCGCGGGTTCTGTAACTGCAACTAAGAGTCTTGCTACGAATGAAAAGTGAATTACTTCTAACTTAGCATAAGTTGTCAAAAAAAACAATTCAAATTAAATATCATATTTACAAGATCTCTATAAATGGTCTTAAGTTACAGGCTGAAAATAATGTATGTACAAATATTTTTATTCAGTAAATAAATATTTAGTCACCTCTTATCATATTATGAAAATATCCTTTACTTCAACAAGAATGGTGTAAATAAAATGAACTCATTTCTAACAATAACTTGTTAGTTATAAATTAAAAAAATTAATAATAGGATATTATTGGGATAAATTAAATCAAACTCATAATGCTGAAGGCTTTTAGTTTAGAAATGTAAATCATCTGTTCAGTTTTAAATTAAATGCATAAAAATAAATACCTGTTGGCAGGTGAACTATTAATAGATAGCCAGAACAGAAGGTCAACCACCTTAACGACAGATATTGTTAGTTCTGGCGCGAAAACATTAATTATTGCTGATAACCTGACCGTTGTAGTTAACCACCTTGGAAAGATTACTGTAAATTAACAACAATTTAAATGGGAACAAGAAACATAACTGAACGTAAATAGTCTTATACTGCAGCATAATTATGTATTAAATAAAACGCCAATTCAATGTTTCTAAACGGTCTGCTTCAATGATTAGCATATTGAAATGACGAGGTTCCACTTCTTTTTGAGCCAATCTGCCTTTTTGAAAAATCTTCCTTAAGCTGCTAGCAAATGTAAGTATCGGAATCAAAATTACTAGAAACAGATTTCCAGTTGCTAGACTTGGATAAATCACAGGCGGCCGAATAAAACTATCGGTCGCGATAATAAATTAATTGATCAAATTTCAATGTTGGCTGACCCTGCCATAAGTGCTGTTAAAAATGCGGTTAAAAAATTAAATAATAATACAATGCACGCTCACCTCCAGCTTACCTAGTATTTGTTTAGGAATGTGCAAATAAACCATGGTCGAGATTACCTTTAGATTTTGCGGCGCCATTTATGGGAAAGGTTTTTCTAATTAGTGGTGGATTCATTTTTTATATGGCTTGAAGTTCGAATGGTTCCAAATACTTCTACTTAAACAGTCATATCAACATTCTGTGGGTTGATCGCTACTCACGGGTTGCTAGATACATTGATATACGATAATGGAACTGCATTTACTAGCGAGCGGTTTAAACAATTTGGGAAATGCTTGGAATTCAAATTTAAAATGGAAACTGAATCTAATAAATGGATACCATTTTTATATACATTATTAATTAAAAACTGTAAAAATAAAATTATTTTAGATTAGTTCCAAACACCTACACTGTTATAGCCCCGGCGTCCGTATTCAGCGCCACTGCTACAGTTGGCAACCCTGATACGATCCACGTTCACAATATTTCACAATAATGATATTATGACAAAATTACGTGTCAAATTGTATCAAATGCCAAACACGTTTACAATGAGACAATTATTATATTTACACAAAAGTAAAGCAAAAGTACTCACTTAAACGCGGCATGCAGTTGATATCAGGGTATCTCGTTTGGGTGTGGGTTGCGTCATGCCATCGTTGAAACCAAATTTATCGTTTTCCCTCTTCTTTTCTTTGTAGCAGTACGATAACAACAACCAGGTAAGGAACGATAAGGCAAGATAAGGAGGAAGACAAAAGAACGACACAGGCAAACGTCACCGTTCGAACTCTCGTGGCTAATAATACTCTCGTGTCCAAACCGCGCACTTACGCCACTCCGCGCCTGCGCATTCCTTTTGCGCAAACGCAACTGTCCAAAATGACGGAAATGAACAATTCTATTTTAAAAATAATGGCGGGAATTCACTCACAAATTTAAAAGTGTACAGTGTAACATGCCTTTTTGCTTATATTTTAGCATGTTACATCTGTGCTTGGCACTATTAGCATATAAATGCTAATATCTACATTTAAATATAAAATTACTCTCTTTATTATATAATAATATATTTTCTATAAGAATTTATCTCGCACAATCCTGGATTATTAGTTTTAATCCACAAATTACTAATTTGTTTACATAGTACAAATAAATATATCTATATGAAATTCTCCTATTGGTTATTTCTGAAGTGTTTATTCCAAAAGCACAACTGGCGTGGTTCTAATTCTGAATTATAATTATATCTATATGAAATTTTCCTATTGGTTATTTCTGAAGTGTTTATTCCAAAAGCACAACTGGTGTGGTTCTAAATTCTGTATTATTGAGAATAATCACTAGAGATCGTCCATCCCGAAGATGGCCGGAAATGATTTATTTGAAGTGTCAAATTTTCATTCCTCTGATATCTGATTGCTTATCTGGCACTGTTAAGCATTTGTGATTTGAACTTCTACCTTGCCTCATGTGTTTACCTGGTATGTAAATTTTCTAATCATAAATCCTAAACTAACTTTTAAATATAATTCTAGATCTATTGTATAATGGATGAAGAAGTTCTTTATTCGTTAAGCCCATCAAATATTTATAAAGATGGTTAGATATTAATGGATTTAATTTTCCTTTGCACCTCGTGTTAGATTTTCACTTTTGTAACACAACTGAATTTTCTAGGGTTCTCCGGTCAAGTATGCTCCGGTCAAATATGCGTCACGGCGTCGTGTTTTCTCTCATTCGGATTTTCCACATGGAAAAGTTGCTTGTCGCACAACCAGATGATGTAAAATAACACTCATCACAAGAATTTTATATTTCGTTTCTTTCTGCTTTACATAATGATGCTCAGTTATTATCTTATTGAAAAATATCTACAAATTTAATTTTATGGAACAGAAGTCAGTTAAAGACAACATTTGAAGGTGACCACATGTTGTTTTTGTACCTACACTAGGAGATCCTCCAACGCAGGATGTCTCAGTTTCCTGGATATTGAAGGATTCCTATAAATTAAGTAACTTAGTATTAGTTCAGTTACTGATACTACAGGTAGTATGAGATTAAAATTTTTACCTTATTGTTTTTCTGTTAAAATAAAGAGGCCTAATCTCTATTTAAATTGTCTTTGTCACTACAAATATTTTGTTTGGATTATTAATTACATTTTACTTACCTTAAATGATTTCAAATATAATTCTCTAATACATAACCTAAAAATATGTAAACATTCGAACTTCATGAAGCTTCTTATGGTGAAAAGGTTAATTACTTGAACTATCATTTCATGTGCATTTTGTTACATGACATTATTACAATTATAATCACTTTTTGATTTGCTCCTGCATTAAGTAAAATTTAGAGTTTCTAAACAGAGATTAGTTATTTTGATTTCTCTATAGAAATTTTCTCGTGTACATTTTATTAAATATGTGAATTATATCATGTTCAAATATATAGCGATGTCTACTATGTTTATAACACAAACGTATATCTTATACATGCCTTTGGAATTATAATAATCAAGTATTAATATACATATTTAGTCAAATTTCTCTTATCGTGTTTTAACTTTTATTTCTCTAAGTTATTTTACAGTTGTGTAAACAAGTATCTTGATATTTAAATTTTAACATTCAGATATTTTCTAAACATTCCCTTTACCCTGTGATTTCAAGTCTCATGCAGCCTCCGAAACCATAAAGGTCGATGCAAGCTGTGCCGAAGTATTTCTTATACTTTGTCGTGCACTTACTCTTTTTATAACATCGAAAAAAGAGTAAGATGCAACATCTCCAAATTTGGAATGTAACAACACACTCAAATAGGTATTTCAATTTTATTTGTCCTATCACCCTTTCAAGATGAAAGCAAATTTTATTCTTGCATTAAAAAATAGAACTAAAATATCACATCCTACTTTTTATAATAAAAATATTCATTTTAATAAAGAATAATTATCCACTCTCAGTAATAATTAAATTATTATATAATTCCAAAATAAATATAAATACAAACCATAACACGAACAATAATAACAATGTCAATCCCGAAGGTAATCACATACACAAAACACATCGAGCACGTAACTCAAAAATTCAGGTATCTAAAAATCACAAATTTAATTTTCTAAAAGAAGTATATTATCGGTAAATACTCTATTCTCGAAATTAAAAAATAGAACTGGAAAACTCCAACAAAAAAACCATTGTACACTAAATTAACTGTTTATATTGCGATAATTTTCACGTTGGTCAAACTTCACAATGTCTAAGCCAACATGCACACGTGCACTCACTCACTCACTCACTCTCTTTCTCTCTCTCTCTCTCTCACACACACACACACACACACACACACACACACACACACAATCACACACACACACACAAACTAGCAAACGCTCATAATACTTTTACTATATATATATATATATATATATATATATATATATATATTGCTGTGATAAGGGGTTGCTTAAGGGTGCACGTTATAGCAAAGGTCGTTCGGGAAGGAGTAATTAGAATAGGCAGCAGAAAACCACACTTATTTAAGGAAATAATTAAGAAATAGGCATAGTTTGTAGATAGTAAGTAGTCAACACCCTGTATACAAAGTAGAAATAGTTTTTGGGCGACGCAGGTAAACATAGGAAGACGCATAGTTGGCGTAGGAATGAGAAGTACATGTATTAAGTAAATAGTAAATATTAAATACCCTGTAGATAAAGTTTAGTTAATTTAGGTAAAACAAATAAGGATATTTTTCAGTGGAAGTGCGCATATATTGAGAAATAAATGATAAAGTGTAATTAGACACGCATTAAGAAGAAGAGTTCCAGACGATTAAATTAATACGGATATAGAAATAGAGTTTCAGGCAGTTAATATAAATGCGTACAAAGATCTAACCATTTTGATAAGAGAAATGATTAAAAATTGCGTGAATCGCATGTAAACATGAAAATTTAAAGTCGGGTTGCATCAGTTGTTTATAGAAAAGCAAGTAATCTATCAAAATACAGCATGTTGATAATGAAAGACAGCTGCGGGCAGGTTGTGATTATGGGAAAGCGTGGAGCATTGCATCAGAAACTGCTCTAAAAGCAATTATTTGATTGGTCAGAGATAAGCGACAAGTTCTAGACCAGACCCACGGATAGAGTAGGAATTCGAGATTATATTAGCAAGCACCTTGATAAGAAAGACAGTTTTGAACTCAATGAAGGCCGAAGTGCATTGCCATTAAATAAAGTAATACGTAATAAGTATAAAAGTAAAAAATAAAATGAGTGCGAAAATGAAGATTACAATTGCCGTTTAAACGGTTTCGAGGTCTGAGGGAAATAGACTAGGATTCTGATGTTAAGAAAAAAATACAGTAATACAATTTAAATGTCAAGGGGAAAAGAAGAATAATACAATCTTGAAGTACAGGGATGAAACAAACTACAATTTTAAGTCTGGGGCAAGAATGATGAGTGTCTAAGTTTGAGGAATTGAAATAAATTGGGGTATATAATTTAATGGTGATGGTCCATAGTGTAATAATTTGAATGGAATCCAGAATTGGGGAAGATCATTTTTATTGGAAGCGTCGATGTGAAAAAGATAAAACCAGGTCAGATTTTTAGTTATAAGACATTTGTTTTTCTACATGAATTTTTATTTTATTTTTAATATTGAATTTGCTAAATATGATATGCTTGTGAAGAAGTCAACAAAAAAGGTTGCATACGTATTGAATGAGTAATAAGAAAACAGGTTTAGAATATTCTACACTTTGTTGGTAAAGATAATAAATTTTCTTTGGTGACTTTGGGTTTTTGAGTACATACTAGATGGTTGTTAATAAATGAAATTTATAAGAAATGTATTACAAATAATTTCAAAAGCTGTACATAACATATTGGTTTCATTATAAATCTAAATTTACTGAATTTTATAATTGCAAATAAATGCTAGCCGAGGTCATAAGATTTAAATAGGGCAAAGGCGGAGCCACAAGTTGAATAGGAAAGCGATAACCCGCAAGGCGGTAACGTATCGAATTTTGCCATTGGTAGATAGAGTTGTTTAATGATAAAGTCCAGTTGATAGCAATATTAAGAAAACAGCTGGAGGAGGAGATAATTACACTTAATAGTGAATATTAAAATGGTGGTCCAATAATTTCTAATATCATAGCAAATAAATAATGCAGCACAAAGTAGAGGCTCGATAATCCGTAAATAACGTAGCAAATAAATATAACGGCCCAACGTAGGGGCACGATAATTCTTCTAATATCATAGCAAATAAATAATGCAGCACAACGTAGGGGCATAATAATCCGCCAGTAGCATAGCAATATATATATATATATATATATATATATTGCTGTGAAACCTCTTGAATTACCTGGTCTGTTGATTTTCTTCTGTTAATCGCCTCGGCTGCTCCTCTAACTTCCTGTTAATTCTTCACTCATTTGCTCAAATTTTCGATTTGAGTCCTCTCTAACCCCACTTAACGTCTCATTCATTCTTTCAAGCATAAAAAAAACAAACACATTCCTACCACAAACATCAACGTCAACTCTATTTACATCAATATTCACAATACATTAAAATTTCAAAATTAATATTCAGCCTAAATTTTAATATCGGAAAATTTCAAAATTAAATTTATTTTCATTTTAATGTGCATCCAGAATTAAAGTCCTTGTAGGATGCCAACTAATTAATATAACAATATATGCAGAGTAAAAAGGGAGCATCTACCACCCCTTTACGTTAATTAACCAGGTTCGTCTAATTGAGCTCAAAGACATACCCAGATTTTCATCATAATTCAGAACATCAATACTAAATACCCCTTTCTACTTAAACAAGCAAATTTCACCTTAAAATTAAAATTTTATTGTTAGTACAATTTCACTAATGTCCATTTAAAGTAAATCAATTATAAAGTTATTCAACACACACCAAAATGTCAAACAAAATAGTATAATAAAGTTATTCAACACACACCAAAATGTCAAACAAAATAGTATAATTTACCTGAAGGTTACTGTCCTCGTAGCTTCAATGTACATCGTCCCTTTAGTTAATCACACCATTCCAACAGGATTATATTTACGGCTTGTAATTCTCAACGCTTTTAAAATTTTCTCCATCACCATTTATTTAAAGTTGTTTCTGGGCTTTTCCGGAACTCCTCTGTGTATATCTGACCCTTGTTTCGTGGATCCAGACACGTATTTGAACCATTTAATTATTAACACCCCGAAAATAGCAAAGAAATTCATGCGTCTTTCACCAATATACGCCAAAACTGCCTACTTTTGTGTATACATTTGTCGTTGTAAATTTTGCTAATTGGTACAGTGATACTAAATTTTATTACCTTGTATCTAAGTGCACTGAAGTACATTCATGTTAGCACGTAAATAACAAACTATTTTGAATCACTAAAATATACGAGCAAACTTTAAATTATTTTATCAAACTAAAATGCACTGTTTAACATCTTCAATCAAGTCGCGGATGTAAGAGCTTTTAACGCATCGAATAGTCAAAAGTCTAAGAGACCGAAATTCATATTACCACCGGTATATATAGCGAATAGCCGGCACGTCGCTTTTGTCCTCAAAACAGACAATTCTTAAGAATTTCTCATGCTATGTTCCCATTCCGTCGCTCGTGCGTCGGTTTTTACGAATTTTGTACTCGCCCCATTTAAATATCAGAAATTCTCACACGGCACGCAAACATGTCCGAGAAAAACTAATTAATTTTGTACAGAAATTGTTGTTTCTACCTCTGATATTTGCATCCTATTTTCAACCAATTGTGACCCTCGTGACGTTGCTTAAATCACGCCTTTTACTATATGTGTCTTTGCTTGACGCATTTTCTCTTTCCTTTTCTAACCTGTTCGTATTGGTGCAAATTGATATTCTTTATTATCGATTATTTTCCAGTCCATGTGGACTATCTGGGTTAAATAACCCCGTATCGCACCTTCTCGTGAATATTAAGCCCCGGTTTCTCCAAGATTCTTTGTAAACATTAATTATCTGCAAAATTTTCGCCGAATGAGCTTTTTAAATAAACCCTGTTTTGTATTTCGTGCTAAAGCATCTGACCGTTTCCAATATCCTTAGAATCGACATGTTTATTTAAACAAATTAAACTGAAATTGCCTTTTAAAATACGCAGGTGTGTTCAAACATCCTACTTATAACTAACACTTCTAGGATTTGCATTTTATTGGGTTTTTACAAGTTTCTATAGATATTATCTGTACGTTTTGTTCAATACCGGTTACTTGAAATAGAGTTAATTAAGATAAATTTTGCATGTAATTTCTCTTTGTTTCTTTATTAGGAATAAATAAATTACACGCAGAGCTTTTTAATACTGTTTCTTTTGATATAAAGCGTCTTATAAATAATTTAAATTTCTTATTTTTACTGAAACGACCGAATTTATTTATGCTTCATGGTTTTAATAAAGCGTATTATTTAATAAAATTCCTTATACACGGTGATTAAAATTATTTGATGTGATTATATAATTTTCTACCCTGGTCTAAATATGAGTATTTTCCCCCTATTTGAATACAAATAATCCCACTTATTTGAATGCAAATATAAAGCATTTAGACCAACAAAAAAATTACAAAAAAAATTGCCTATCACTCTCTACCCTTATCTATCTAACTTACCTACTTTGTCTCCAATCCAAAAAAATATTTACACCTACCCTATATCCCTATCCTATTCCTAACTCTCACCTAATTTTATAAACTGAAATTATCCCTAACTTCATCCTACTTATCCATCTTATCCTATATACATCCTATATATCTATCCTATTCCTAACTTTTAACTAATCTTCACTATACTTTACTTCCCCCTACCTAATCCTATATGCCTATCCTACTTTTACTCTATTCCTAACTCTCCACTAATCTTCTATGAAATATCTAAACTTAACCTATCTTATTTTCTTCCTACATTTACTCTTTATTCTCATCCTAAACCTATTCCTAATTATCTCCCATATTTATCCTATACTTAGCTTTATTTTCTATAAACACTTACTTCTACTTTTCTATATACACCTATCTCTATTCTTATCCTATTTAAATTTTACTCTATTATACACCTATTTCTCCTGTGGTGCTGGTTCTCCGGTATAAGGGAATAGTAGGTTGACGTGAAACCGTCCTCTCATTTCCCGTACCTACTTCCTTAATAAATATGTGCACTCCCTACTACTTCACCTATCTTAAAAGGTCCCTCATATGGCAAGTGTAGTTTAGCACATGTCATCCTATCTCTCTTCCCTACTCTCAAGCTTTTTACTACTACCTGGTCTCCCACTTTAAATTTTACCCTCTTTCTAATTCTTGCGTTCATCTACCTTGTATATTTTTCAGCTCTCTTCCTTAACCTCTCCCTCACATCTACCAAAAGTTGTTGGAATTCATCGTCCCTAGGCACAATTTGCCATGGTCTTTCGGGATACTGTTGCTTGATCAGCATGATGGGACTGGTTTCTGTCACGGTACTAGGGGTTTCATTGATAAAAGATTCAACCTTAGACAAATTGTCCTCCCATAAACGATGATTCCTATGTGAAGCTAAACGCAAAAACTTAACCGTCTCTTGAATATATCGCTCAGCTGGATTCGCTTGAGGATGCCTTATGCTACAAAACACCACTTAGCAATATATATATATATATATATATATATTGCTGTGAAACCTCTTGAATTACCTGGTCTGTTGATTTTCGTCTGTTAATCGCCTCGGCTGCTCCTCTAACTTCCTGTTAATTCTTCACTCATTTGCTCAAATTTTCGATTTGAGTCCTCTCTAACCCCACTTAACGTCTCATTCATTCTTTCAAGCATAAAAAAAACAAACACATTCCTACCACAAACATCAACGTCAACTCTATTTACATCAATATTCACAATACATTAAAATTTCAAAATTAATATTCAGCCTAAATTTTAATATCGGAAAATTTCAAAATTAAATTTATTTTCATTTTAATGTGCATCCAGAATTAAAGTCCTTGTAGGATGCCTACTAATTAATATAACAATATATGCAGAGTAAAAAGGGAGCATCTACCACCCCTTTACGTTAATTAACCAGGTTCGTCTAATTGAGCTCAAAGACATACCCAAATTTTCATCATAATTCAGAACATCAATACTAAATACCCCTTTCTACTTAAACAAGCAAATTTCACCTTAAAATTAAAATTTTATTGTTAGTACAATTTCACTAATGTCCATTTAAAGTAAATCAATTATAAAGTTATTCAACACACACCAAAATGTCAAACAAAATAGTATAATAAAGTTATTCAACACACACCAAAATGTCAAACAAAATAGTATAATTTACCTGAAGGTTACTGTCCTCGTAGCTTCAATGTACATCGTCCCTTTAGTTAATCACACCATTCCAACAGGATTATATTTACGGCTTCTAATTCTCAACGCTTTTAAAATTTTCTCCATCACCATTTATTTAAAGTTGTTTCTGGGCTTTTCCGGAACTCCTCTGTGTATATCTGACCCTTGTTTCGTGGATCCAGACACGTATTTGAACCATTTAATTATTAACACCCCCGAAAAATAGCAAAGAAATTCATGCGTCTTTCACCAATATACGCCAAAACTGCCTACTTTTGTGTATACATTTGTCGTTGTAAATTTTGCTAATTGGTACAGTGATACTAAATTTTATTACCTTGTATCTAAGTGCACTGAAGTACATTCATGTTAGCACGTAAATAACAAACTATTTTGAATCACTAAAATATACGAGCAAACTTTAAATTATTTTATCAAACTAAAATGCACTGTTTAACATCTTCAATCAAGTCGCGGATGTAAGAGCTTTTAACGCATCGAATAGTCAAAAGTCTAAGAGACCGAAATTCATATTACCACCGGTATATATAGCGAATAGCCGGCACGTCGCTTTTGTCCTCAAAACAGACAATTCTTAAGAATTTCTCATGCTATGTTCCCATTCCGTCGCTCGTGCGTCGGTTTTTACGAATTTTGTACTCGCCCCATTTAAATATCAGAAATTCTCACACGGCACGCAAACATGTCCGAGAAAAACTAATTAATTTTGTACAGAAATTGTTGTTTCTACCTCTGATATTTGCATCCTATTTTCAACCAATTGTGACCCTCGTGACGTTGCTTAAATCACGCCTTTACTATATGTGTCTTTGCTTGACGCATTTCTCTTTCCTTTTCTAACCTGTTCGTATTGGTGCAAATTGATATTCTTTATTATCGATTATTTTCCAGTCCATGTGGACTATCTGGGTTAAATAACCCCGTATCGCACCTTCTCGTGAATATTAAGCCCCGGTTTCTCCAAGATTCTTTGTAAACATTAATTATCTGCAAAATTTTCGCCGAATGAGCTTTTAAATAAACCCTGTTTTGTATTTCGTGCTAAAGCATCTGACCGTTTCCAATATCCTTAGAATCGACATGTTTATCTAAACAAATTAAACTGAAATTGCCTTTTAAAATACGCAGGTGTGTTCAAACATCCTACTTCTAACTAACACTTCTAGGATTTGCATTTTAGTGGGTTTTACAAGTTTCTATAGATATTATCTGTACGTTTTGTTCAATACCGGTTACTTGAAATAGAGTTAATTAAGATAAATTTTGCATGTAATTTCTCTTTGTTTCTTTATTAGGAATAAATAAATTACACGCAGAGTCTAGAAAACCAAATATTTTGTCATAAAGGGTACGCAGTTCGCCAACTTGTAACGGGCATTTTTGTAGTTTTAACATTTTAAGCTGTTTCCCAATTTATAAATACATTTCTACAAATTACTATTTCTATATTTAATATTCATTAACTCGTTGACGAATGCGTCGTGTTATAATGACTAGATTGCATCGTTCTTGTCTTGCCGTAAATATAAATTTTGTTCCTTATGTGGATATACAAGTCTAGATAAGAGGGGATAAGCGGTTGTAATAACAACGGGTTTATATAAAGTTTATATAAACCCGTTGTTATTACAATTGAGATAGAAATCGCTAAAGATCAGGCTACCGAAATAGGAATCTCCCCCAGCAAATCCAATATTTATCGCGCTGAAGGAATGTAAAACTAATTCCTTCTCCTTTGTACATCTGAAATTGCGTTCTACAGTTCATTCAAGTAAATTACATTCATAATTCCGTTATGCGATAAAATAGACAGGTAAATTACAGACTTTGCCGTTATCAATGAAATTTAATAAAAAAAAAACATCGTCAAGAGCTGTCTATTTAGATATAAACAGAGAACAGTTGGAGTTTGCTCTTCGTTCCTATATATTAATTACGTGAAAAATACTGTTGCGTTGTTGCTTTGAAAATAGTCAGAGTTCTGTTCTGTGTTCCGATATATTAAGTACGTTGAAAATACTGCTTCTTTACTTTGACCATAGTGAGAATGAATGCGGGATTAAATTTCGAATTGTTCATGAACGGGCACGGCGCGTTTTTGGTTGTTTTTCTTGTGAAATGGAAATTGTATATTAACTGTAGAAAGTGTAGTTCTTATTGCTTTGAAGGAAAGATGATTTATAGGCGAACGTGTTTTACTCGAACGCACGTGCGTGTTTTACGGGACATTGACTTAGTGATACGCGTTGCTTTACTAATTGTTTTTAGTTGTTTTTCTTGTGAGATAAATCTTTTAAGGAACATTTGACGGACTTGCTTTAGTGATACACGTGCTTTATCCATTATGGTTCTTTTTAGTTGTTTTGTCTTTTGATTTTTAAACTGTGTGTGCCATCTAGTCTACGTCCCTTTGTTTTATCAAATTAGTGCATTCTTTGGATTATTTAAATACAGTGGATACTGTAGTTTCTGCATTTTTCTATACCACAGAATCTAAAATAGATCATTGCTTGCGCGAATTTCGTTATTTGCGAAATACAACAGATTACCGGTTTGCAAAGGTATTGGTTGGAGTTTCTCACTGCTTTTTGGAGGTTTATGAAAATAATATACATTTGATCCCAGTTGAAATTAAACTAGTGCTACGAAATATTTCGAAATTATTGTCTCAGGAAATAGAAGTAACAAGAAATTTATCAATGCTACATAGTTCCGTCGCGTGATGGTGTCTGCTGCTAACCCTAGTGAAATGCGTAGGTGTGATTAGTGTAACGTGTAATACGTTCCATCAACACCCTCACAGTCAAGGGTGAAGTGCTACGTTAGTGCAGGACATCGTTGAATCCCACACTTCAGTTGCAAGGAAGCGTTGCTGAAGGACTTTTGTAAGTTGAACTATTTCCTACTGGTTATTACTTTAAATATCTATCCGTTGCTTTACCATATCTTTGTCGTTCTGATACCTTTTACAATAGACTTGCATGCTATTTTAAAACATAGAGAAAAAAATAGAAAGAAAGAAAGATCAATACTACTGAATTACTCATACCAATTGTGTCTTATCTATTTATCTTTTGTCAACATTTTATCTGATTTATGTTTAATTGGTGTGTGAGGAAACGTTACTGCTACTCCCCAATATTACCTCACTTTGTACTAAAAATTTTTGTATTGCTTTTACCGTTGTTATATTATATAGTTTATCTAAACAGTTTCTTTTTTTTTACATTCTACAAAGTACTGAATAATTTAGACTTTTCATTGCCGCTATGCTTATTCTTTTTTTTTTCAGGTTTGCTTAACTATTTTTCTTGCAGGTATTGTCACTAACTCCTTACCGCCGCATACATTATATGTCAGTCTGTCTTCTACAACCCCCCCTAATCTCCGATTGAGCCCGGTCATTCCGTGATAAAAAAAAAAACGTAATAAACTATATAGAAAGCAAATATCAAACACACTATATAATATTCACAACCAACTTTAATCGATAAAAGGAGACTCATTCTTCAAGAATTCAATTACATGTAGTAAAATAAATAACTTTGTACGCAATCTGATTCATTTTTATAGCAATGTATTCATAAACTTTAAATAAATATACATCAGGAATGTCAAACGCCAAACAAACATGAAACGATTTTGCTTAAACTCGACGCATTAATAATCATGCGTACCCATAACAAACGGGTCTTGCAGAACAAGCAAATTACAGAACCTAAGAAGTCAATAAAAACGCATCTAATTTATGCCATCTGTTAAAGAATCCCATTATAAATTTGACTACGTGATTTTTTAATTAGAAACTTAACAAAATTCGAATAAAATCCAGCACATTGGTAAACAAAAATAAGAAATCGCACGCTTGACTACGTGCAGAATTAAACGAAAAATTTGAATAAATTCCTATACATATAAGAGGACGTGACTTGAGAAGGTATAAGATTTCAGGGTCAAAGGAATCCACCATGTAAAATTGTAATGTCTACGTGATGTTTTAAAGCAAATCGACAAAGAATTAGGATGGTAACTCCATGGAAATTCGAAAGCTTGCTCAATACGACAAATGCAACAAAACAAGCTGGATAAACCAATTATAACAAGTGATAGACGGACCATTAAATACCACACGAGCCGATAAAGAGTCAGTCTTTCTAGGACCAAGGCACGCTTTATACTTCTTTGAACCAAGATAACACGCGAAGTTAGAATATCAAATTAAATAATAATATAAGTGAAAGTTGGCGATTGAAAAATCTCAAATAATAGTATAAGTGCAAATACATAACAGAAATTCGCCGTTGACATTTAAAAAACGTAAGTCGAAAATTCTAATCAAATATAATCTTTAATATTTTATTAACTTGGGGCACCAGGTCTTAAACCAGGTATTATACCAGGCATTAGACCAGGTAATACACCAGGTATTAGACAAGGGTTGAACTAAATTCAACTAAGTAAATGATTATGTGTTAAACTGGGCGTTAACCAAGCTATACTACCAAACAAAATCAATAAGAAAAACTAACTGAAAATAATCCAAGGACACTGGTCAACAGCACGCAGTGGCAGTTCTAAGAATTGGGGTGCATGCAGATACGCGTATTTACAACAAGGGGTTCCACAAAAACAAACAACAGGTCAAAGATAAAATTCATTAATAGCTTAAAATATTATTTTTTTTGAACATTTAAATTTTTGTATGCATTGAGTTATTTATGTAAAGGGTCATCAAAATTTTTTGAAACGTAGAAAATTACGTAAAAGAGAAAAAGGTATACGAACGTTCAACGTACTTCTGTAGTATACGGAATTATATTTGCTAGCTTTAAAAGGATTTATGGGGGTCATAATTTGGGGAACAAACTACTTTATATTGTTACTTTGATTAAGGGGTTTTCTTAAACAGCGAATGATATTATAAAGGTTGTGGAGCTACAAATAGTATATATTTTGGTCATTTTATAAAATTTGGTTAATCTTGTTTACCTCATTTGGAAGTGTTATAGAAAAGGGGGATAAAAACTTTCTTCTTATCGTATTGTTGTGCACTTTGTGTGGGGTTGAACTGAGTTAGTCAAGGCATAAACAAATTGTGTAAAATCAAAAACTTGTCATAGATTATTTAGAAACACAGAGCGGTGGCGAGCAGCAGACTACTCAACGTTAAATACATCGAAGTACGGCGATAATATATATATATATATATATATATATATATACACTATATACATATATATATATATATATATATATATATATATATATATATATATTTGAGTTTACAGATCTAAAAATCAAAAGCTATTATGTACTTTTCAGTATAATTCCTATGTAAATCAACGTTTCGGATGGTAGTTTTTTCTTCGCATAACACAAATCTACAATGTTAAATTTGTGCAAAATATTAAAATTTTTAACAGTCCTTCTATAAAGAGAAGAAATTATGACAAGGTCAATGAACTGTTAGAAAACCCGAAAAACAATACACACTTTAGCAGAATCTTATACTTGCTCTCAATAACGAATCATTAAAATTATAAAAATAGGAAAACCAGGAAAGTATCTTCCCAAAAGTCAGTAACGAACTGACAAATAAATAATTCATTAACCGAACTAGAGTCTTTACGTTAAAAGTTTATAACAAAGCAAAACGAATTTATTTGACTTTCGTCCCACCAAGCAGGTTTTGTAACAATAAAATAAGGAAAAATAAAGCATCTGGTTTATTGCCTAGAGCCCATTGTCAGTTTTGTCAAAATTATATTAATATATAATTTGCTTCAGGCCGTATTTGTGGATTGACCAATACAAGGTACGCTTTTACAAAGCTTCCACAATAATAAGTTCCGACCTTTGCAATTGGTGTTTCTCTTATTCAAACGTTTAGTTGAAAATTAAATTAATTTTGTAATAACCACTGCTTTTGCTAATCTCTACAATAAAGCGAGTAACAGTAATCACACAGTCTTGATACAACAGTCAGTATTTTTTTCTAATTTAATTTTGTTTAAGCATTTTGCATAATTTCGTTTTAATTACATTCAGCATTAAGTAGAATTAACTTGTGAATAAAGCAGTAATTAAAACATGCCAAATCCAAACCTACACAGACTCACTAGGTTAACATTGTTTTAATTTTAATTTCCGCTGACAGCTTTCTTAAATTTGCATTTTTCCAGTCTAGGTTTGTGTTGATTAATTTTATTTAATAGTGGAATGATTCTCTCCGAGGAATGATGCCTTAGAAGCCATAGGTGAAGTTTTAATTAAATTTTGCTGGGAATATCATCAGGGCAGCCATGTTGTATGGAGAAGACCCGGGGGCCCTGAGGTCATCCATCAAGGACCCTTCGGACCTCACTCCATAACCCTTATCCCATTCGGGCGGGTTTGCTCAACCACTACAATTTCTCTTCCTACTGAAAGTTTGTAAAGCGCCTGAAAAGCTATTTGGTTTATCCTGAAATGTGGATAAAGCTTCTACAAAATTCTAATGTATTTTGTTTCCGAACTAATTACGAAATTCTAGCAATCCTCATCTGGCTACTTTATGAAGCGCGCTAGAAGGTTTTTTGCTATTATGAGGACTTGTGTTGTTTTAAGTTTAATCTCTAGAAATAAAGATTTTCGCTTGACGTACGTAGGAAAATTTGTATAATATATTTAAAATCTAAGGTAGTAATGACACGGCAAAGCACGATGATTTAATTAGATCTGCTTTCGGAAGGAAAACTTGCACATATTGCGTTTTTCTTGCTTTGCTGACTAGACTTCTAACACTAATGAGTGAAATACGACCAGGCAAAAGGAAGCACTAGAGTTTTTAGTTAAGACATGTTGAGAATTTTAAAAGCCATGTTCAAACAACGAATTTGAACAAATTCTTCATTCACATCAAGGCTTGTGCTTCAGATTTCTACGCAGAGCTTAACATAGAAAATTAGATCCCTGGAAAGAAAGTCCGTATTTTGAAATAAATTTTTGTCAAGCATAACACATCGCATTTGTTATTAAGATCCAAACAATTTCTTGCAAAAATTATTCTTCAAAAGAAAATAATTAAAGTTACATAATACCAAAAATGAATTTTTAAGATTCTCTGCGTACCGCATGTTGTATGATGAATCATCGTTGATGATTAAAAATACCACATTCACTCCAACAGACTCTATTTAGAAGTGAATTTTGCAAACAAATTCCTGGGAAATAGGGAACAAGTAGTTGTTCAACGTACTTGGATATGTTATTCTGTACTTTTTCCCAGGATAAATCCTAAAAGAAAAAACTGTCCTCTTTCTTCAGCTGATGACTAATGAAAGGGGATATCATACGATAAACTTCAGCTCTAACCTCTGCGGAGTCTTTGAGACATGATTGTAAGTTCCTATGACTCTATTATAATAAAAATTTTAAAAGTTATCCAAAAAAGTCCTGGTATAACAAGTGTCGCGGTAATTCCGATGAAAGCTTACAAAGGTGGGTTTTTTAGGATAGATACGGTGACTCATTACACCTCGGCTAATAAAGACTCTTCTGCAGGGGTGGATCTTGATTCCTGCAAGTAGGTCGTTAAGAACCCGAACAGACCTGCAAGTAGATACAGTATAAAAGGCGCCAGAGACTTGATTAAAATGCCAAAAGAACTACGACACCCCAAATCCCAATGGTTTCGGATAATATCATACCTAAAGAGTAAAATAACTATAACAACGGTAGCTACTACAATCATATAACTATATTTTAAAATAACTGAATTACAAGCACGAGCAAGTTATCTGGAATTAAATACACACCACAGTGGCAATGCAAATATAAACGTATTTTACTAATATACACAAAGGATAATATAAACCGGTATCCCACTAAAAGCAATAAATTTAAATTATCTTTCGCCTGTTGGCGAGTACAAATTGACATTAAACTAGCCGCAAAATGTTTCTCGCTAGTAAGTAAATTTCAAAAAATATAGACGAGAAAAGCCGTACAATAACCGGCGTGAACTTAGCATCTAATTTCCAGCAGCAAATTTACGAGTTTTGCCGAACGACCAGTGGCGTCGGTAAAAAAAAATACACACAAACACGCTGCACAACAGCGAATTTCAAAACACATTCAACCATATAAATCGCATAAAATGTGCTGCTACTCAATTTTCGTGAGCGACCTACCAAAAACGGCAGACACCAGGATAGCACTATACGCCGACGACACAGCCATTCTAGTCAGGTCCCGTGCTCTGCACCTCATTATGCAGAAACTGCAAACGGCGATGGACGCTCTCGAGGAGTGGCTAAGACTCTGGCGAGTCGATGTCAATCCAGAAAAGAGCACGGCAATTTTCTTCTCGAAGCGACGTCACCGACTTGAAGACGACGTCAGAGCGTTCGACGAACCGATACCTTGGCGTTCAGACGTCAAGTATCGAGGGGTGATGCTTGATTCGAAGCTAACCTGTAAAGCTCACATCGAGTATCCGGCAAACAAGGGCAAGGGTGTTATGACTCAGCTATACCCCTTAACCACTCGCCGAAGTAGGCTGAACGCTTCAAACAAGCTTAGGCTCTACCAAGAGATAACCAGACCGACGTTTGCATACGCATCAGCGGTGTGGGGTAACGCACATGCGGAAACTCCAGGTAATCCAAAACAAGGCCCTAAGGGGAGTCTTTGTAGCTCCCTGGTTCATTCGAAACGCACAGCTTCACAGAGATGCAAATCAGCGAACCGTCAAGGAATGGCTCTGGTTAACGCAGAAAGGTTTTACGGATTCTCGAAAACCAGCTCATCCGAGCTCTGGGCGCGTATGAAGAAGCCTTATGGCAACGTCATAAACACCCCAGTGCGATGCCCCGGCAATGATCTTTGCTGCGATTCTATCAGACATCCGAAAGGAATAAACTGCTCGTAACGCCATGTTTTTTCCAATTCGCGACGGCGGTGAAGGACCTAGTCCAGGTACGCTAGTCACGGGATCCCTATAAACGTCTATGACAAGGGATCTCGAGTCCGACACCAAACTGGATTTTTAGTGGGTATGTTCTTGCTTCGGCAAGGAAGAGTCCCACACAGCGGATATAAAATCTTTTACCACTATAAAAAAAAACGCTACTCAATTTTAATTATTCTTTTTAGAATGCCACAAATTCAAATTATGAACAACTTTCTTAACTATTCTTGAGCGAATTATAATTTCATACACCTTCAGTCCCACTAAATAAAAAAGCTTGTTTCGAAGATTTTTATTTATAAAACACAATTATTAATAACACACAACGGAACAATTTAAACTAAATAACATAAAACACTTTAAATATTAATTCGTCTTTAAACCCGGGGATACACGATTATTCTGATGTACTAGATATTTACAAAGGTATATATAAAATGAAACAGATGAAAGAAAATCGCATACCCAACATACGCAACAAACCCGCAATTCAGGCAAAAGCAGAACACCACGGCAAAATTACGAGTTTAAAGATGTCGATTCTGGTCTAACTATAAAAATTTATAGCCCCATCCAAACTCTTTAGCACGATCCGTAGCAAGCCCCAAATAAACGAAACATACCCGCAATTCAATCAAAAACAGAATACCACAGGGAAAACTTTGAGTTTAAAGTTGTCGATTCTGGCCTATCTATAAAAATTCAGAACCGTTTTTTTTAACTACGTAGATCAAGCGTGATTAAAACTCTTTATGACAATCCACAGCAAGCCCCGAATAAAAAAATATACCTACAATTCAGACAAAAATAGAATACCACGAACAAATCTTCGAGTTTAATGTTGTCGATTCAGGACCAACTATAAAAATTCATAACCGTTTTTTCTTTTAAACTGCATAGGTCGGATTTTGGCCTAACTATAAAAATTCAGAATCATTTCTTTTTTTTAAAACTGTGTATGTCGGGACCAACTCAAACTCTTTAGGCCAATCCGCAGCTAGCCTGGAATAAAAAAGAGATACCTGCAATACAGGCAAAAACAGAACACCACGAGAAAATATTCGAGTTTATTGTTGTCGATTCTGGTCTAACTATAAAAATTCATAACTGTTTTATCTTAAAACTGCGTAGGTCGGATCCGATCCAAACTCTTTAGAACGATTTGTAGCAAGCCCAAAACAAAAGTAACATACCCGCAATTCAGGCAAAAACAGAATACAACGAGCAAATCTTCGGGTTTAATATTGTCGATTCTGGTTTCACTATTAAAATTCATAACAGTTTTTCCTTTAAAACTGCGTAGGTCTGATCCGATCCAAACTCTTTAGAACAATCCGTAGCAAGCCCTAAATATAAGTAACACACCTGCAATTTAGGCAAAAACAGAATACCGCAAGCAAATCTTCGAGCTTAAAGTTGTCGATTCAGTTCTAACTATAAAAATTCATAACATTTTTTATTTCAAAACTGCGTAGGTCCGATCCGATCTAAATTCTTTAGGACGATCCCTAGCAAGCCCCGGATAAAAGAAACAAACCCGCAATTCAGGCACAAACAGAACATCATGAGTAAAACTTCGAGGTTAAAGTTGTCGATTTTGGTTTAATTATAAAAATTCATAACCGTTTTTTCTTTAAAAGTGCGTAGGTCGGACCCGATCCAATCTCTTTAGAACGATCCGCAGCAATCCCCAAATAAAAGAAACATACCGGCAATTCAATCAAAACAGAATACCACGGGCAAAACTTCGAATTTACTGTTGACGATTCTGGCTTAACTATAAAAATTCAGAACCATTTCTTTTTTAAAGCTGCGTAGATCGGACCCAACCCAAACTTTTTATGACAATCCGAAGCAAGCCCCGAATGAAAGAAACATACCCGCAATTCATACAAAACCCGAATGCCACGAGCAAATCTTCGAGTTTAAAGTTTTCGATTCAGGTCTAACTATAAAAATTCATAATAGTTTTTGTAAAATATTGCGGTGTAAATTTCGAATAGCTCTGTGGTAGAGAGAAGTGGACTGTATATAAAATTAAGTGATAATTTAACAAATAACATATAATTAATGTTTTTAATCAGATCAAGCGTTTACTAAAAGCACTCACCTGGTATTTATGAAACCGTGCCAACGAAAAAACGGTGTAAAGAAAAAACTACTCTTCTCTTTGGCGGGTGTAGCGAAGAACATTAATTTCAATAGCGGTGGTTCTAAAGAAAAGCGGTTCATCTAATTAATTTGTTCTACGTAGAACGTGTAAAACAGCGATGCGGTCTGTTTGAAAGACATATCGATACTCTCTTGCTTCGTGGATTTTCTAGTCACTAAACTGTTTGCACATGCCGAATAACAAAGTCTTATCACTCGCGGCACTTGTTGGCGCGTGCTTCAAGTAAAACCATGGACATTTTACAGTAACAAATTTAAATATACCGAGGCGAACGTAAATAATCAACAAACTCAATAGAAAATAAAATGCAGCTTTAATTATTTACAATATACACGGAACAGTTTTTATTTTAAAACTGCGTAGGTCCAATCCGATTCAATTTTTTTAGAACGATCCGTAGCAAGCCCTGAATTAAAAAAAACATACCCGCAATTCAATCAAAATCAGAATACCACGGGCAAAACTTCGAGTTTAAAGTGGTCGGTTCTGGCCTAACTATAAAAATTCAGAACCGTTTCTTTTTTGAAAACTGCGTAGGTCGGCCACGATCAAAACTTTTTATGACAATCTGCAGCAAGCCCCGAATAAAAGAAACATACCCGCAATTCAAGCAAAAGCAGAACACCATGGGCACAAATTCCAGTTTCAAGTTTTAGATCCTTGTCTAACTATAAAAATTCATAACCATTTTCTCTTTAAAATTGCGTAGGTAGGACCAGATTCAAGCTCTTTTAGACTATCCGTAGCAAGCCCCGAATAGAAGCAACATACCCCCAAATCAAGCAAAAATAGAATACCACAAGCAATTCTTCTAGTTTCAAGATGTCGATTCAGTTCAAACTATAAAAATTCATTACCAATTTTTCTTTAAAATTGCGTAGGTCTGATCCGATTCAAGCACTTTAGGACGATGCATAGCCAGTCCCAAATAAACGTAACATACCCGCAATTCAGACAAAAACAAAATACTACGAGCAAATCTACAAGTTTATTGTTGACGATTCTGGTCTAACTATAAAAGTTCATAACCGTTTTTTCTTTAAAACTGCGTAGGTCCAATCCGATCCAAATTCTTTAGGACGATCCGTAGCAAGTTCTGAATTAAAGAAACATACCCACAATTTAGGCAAAAGCAGAACACCATGGACAAAACTTCGAGTCTAAAGTTGTCGATTCTTGACTAACCATGAAAATTCATAACCATTTTGTCTTGAAATTTGCGTAGATCGGACCCGATCCAAGCTCTTTAGGACGATCCGTAGCAAGCGCCGAATAGAAGTAAATTACCCGCAGATTAGGCAAAAATACAATACCACGAGCAAATTTTCGAGTTTATTGTTGTCGATTATTGTCTAACTATAGAAATTCATTACCATTTTTTCGTTAAAACTACGTGTGAATTTTTATAGTTAGAACTGAACCGACAACTTTAAAGTAGAAGATTTGCTCGTGGTATTCTGTTCTTGCCTGCATTGCGGGTATGTTACTTTTATTTGGGGATTGCTACGGATCGTCTTAAAGAGTTTGGATTAAATCAGACTTACGCAGTTTTAAAGAAAAAACGGTTATAAATTTTTATAGTTAGACCAGAATCGACAACAATAGACTCGTAGATTTGCTCGTGGTATTCTGTTTTTTTTTCCTGAATTGCGGGTATGTTATATCTATTCAGGGCTTGCTACTGATCGTCCTAAAGAGTTTAAATCGAATCAGACCTACGCAGTTTTAAAGAAAAAATGGTAATGCATTTTTATAGTTAAACCAGGATCGACAACAATAAACTCGTAAATTTGCTTGTGGTATTCTGTTTTTGACGGAATTGCGGCTATGTTGTTTGTATTCTGGGCTACAAATCGTCCTAAAGAGTTTGGATCGGATCAGAACGACGCCTTTTTAAAATAAAAACGGTTATGAATTTTTATAGTTAGAACTGAATCGACAACTTTGAACTAGAAGATTTGCTCGTGGTATTCTGTTTTTGCCTGAATTGCGTGTTTTACTTTTATTTGGGGCTTGATACGGATCGTTCTAAAAAGTTTGGATTGAATCAGACCTACGCAGTTTTAAAGAGAAAGCGGTTATGAATTTTAGTAGTTAGACCAGAATCGACAACAATAAGCTCGTAGATTTGCTCGTGGTATTCTGTTTTTGCCTGAATTGCGGGTATGTGACTTCTATTTAAGGTTTGCTACGGATCGTCCTAAAGCGTTTGGATCCGATCAGACCTACGCAGTTTTAAAATAAAAACGGTTATGAATTTTTATAGTTAGACCAGAATCGACAACTTTAAACTAGAAGATTTGCTCGTGGTATTCTGTTTTTGCCCGAATTGCGGGTTTTACTTTCATTTGGGGCTTGATACGGATCGTTCTTAAGAGTTTTGATCGAATCAGACCTACGCAGTTTTAAAGAGAAAGCGGTTATGAATTTTAGTAGTTAAACCAGAATCGACAACAATAAACTCGTAGATTTGCTCGTGGTAATCTGCTTTTCCTGAATTGCATGGCTTGCTACTGATCGTCCTAAATTGTTTAAACCGAATCAGACATACGCAGTTTTAAAGAAAAAATGGTGATTAATTTTATAGTTAAACCAGGATCCACAACAATTAGCTGGTAGATTTGCTCGTGGTATTCTGTTTTTGACGGAATTGCGGGTATGTTATTTTTATTCAGGGCTTGCTACGGATCGTCCTAAAGAGTTTGGATTGGATCAGACCTACGCTGTTTTAAAATAAAAACGGTTATGAATTTTTATGGTTGGAACTGAACGACAACTTTAAAGTAAAAGATTTGCTCGTGTTATTCTGTTTTTATCTGAATTGCAGGTATGTTACTTTTATTTGGAGCTTGCTACGGATTGTCCTAAAGAGTTTGGATCGAATCAGACCTACGCAGTTTTATAGAAAAAACGGTTATGGATTTTTATAGTTAAACTAGGATCGACAACAATAAACTCTTAAATTTGCTCGTGGTATTCTGTTTTTGACGGAATTGCGGGTACGTTGTTTGTATTCATGGCTTGCTACGAATCGTTTTAAAGAGTTTAGATCGTATCATAAAGACGCAGTTTTAAAATAAGAACGGTTATGAATTTTCATAGTGAGACCAAAATCGACAATATGAAACCCTAAGATTTGCTCGTGGTATTCTGTGTTTGCCTGAATTGCGGGTTTTACTTTTATTTGGGGCTCGATACGAATCGTTCTAAAGAGTTTGGATCGAATCAAACCTACGCAGTTTTAAAGAGAAAGCGGTTATGAATTTTAGTAGTTAAACCAGAATCGACAACAATAAACTCGTAGATTTGCTCGTGGTAATCTGTTTTTTCCTAAATTGTATGGCTTGCTACTGATCGTCCTAAAGAGTTTAAACCGAATCAGACATACGCAGTTTTAAAGAAAAAATGGTAATGAATTTTATAGTTAGACCAGGATCCACAACAATTAACTGGTAGATTTGCTCGTGGTATTCTATTTTTGACTGAATTGCGGGTATGTTATTTTTATTCAGGGCTTGCTACGAATCGTCCTAAAGAGTTTGGATCGGATCAGACCTACGCTGCTTTAAAATAAAAACGGTTATGAATTTTTATAGCTAGAACTGAACGACTTTAAACTAAAAGATTTGCTCGTGTTATTGTGTTTTTATCTGAAAAAACGGGTATGGATTTTTATAGTTACACCAGAATCGACACCAATAAGCTCGTAGATTTACTCGTAGTATTCTGTTTTTGTCTAAATTGCAGGTATGTTTCTTTTATTTGGAGCTTGCTACAAATCGTCCTAAAGGATTTGAATCGGATCGGACCTACGCAGTTTGAAACAAAAAACGGTTATGAATTTTTATAGTTAGACCAGAATCGACAACAATAAACTCGTAGATTTGCTCGTGGTATTCTGTTTTTGCCTGAATTGCGGGTATGTTACTTCTATTCAGGATTTGCTACGGATCGTCCTAAAGCGTTTGGATCGGATCAGATCTACGAAGTTTTAAAATATAAACGGTTATGAGTTTTTATAGTTAGAGCTGAATCGACAATTTTTTGTGGATGCAATGGGGTTTCTTAAAGCATATGTGGATTTGTTGTTTTCCAATAATGCATATATTGTTTACTGACTAAATCATTAAGCCAAAAATCAACATCACCGCTGAAGATAATGTTTCGATGAAATTCAGGATTTCCTTCAAATTTTTGCAGAGGCCAATCTGAGAAGTTTCTGCAGTTCAGATAATTAACAAGCCTCAGTTCTTAAGTTAGTTTGATTTTGTAAGGGCGTAAGCAAGGATCTCTACGGAAAATTCACCATAATGTGTACTTAAAGGTTTCCCGCTTTTGTAAACGGCGTGGAATCGACTGATTTGGCTCATTTTGAACTGAATCATTTACGGCTAGGATATTTTTGGTTCTTTGACCGATGCGTTACTTTTAATATTGAATATGTTAACCCGATTTTATCCACTACAGCACGCACAGTTTATCTCACGGGGCGATTAAGACGATCAAAAATTGGAGGAAACGCTTTTAAGGTTGCGACCGCTGAACCAGACATTCGGTAATAATTTTTAATAATTTTCAAACGTTGCTTCTTTGTGAACTTTGCCATGATAAAACGGCAAACCTTGACTGACGTATTGACACTGACAGATCAGAAAAAGTTTAAAAGTATGTTCCGTAGTTAAATACAAAATTTTTATGTCCTTATTGAAAAACCCCTTATTTGCCGAATATGTTGACACCCAAGATTGAAAAATTTTAGGAAGCGTGCGACTTATGTTATCAAGGTTGTGACATTTCCTTAGAAATAATTATAATCACATTTCATTTTAATAGTTTTTCTATAAGTAAAATCCACCAAATGGGTTCAGGTTATTCCCTGCAGGAAATGTAAGTTTTATGCTTTTATAATTCTAATTTACGAGAGAATTATTTTACATCATATTTGATGCATAGTCAAAGGTTATAAAATTCATGTCAGTTTTTAAAAAGGTGAGAGGTGTTGTCCTCCTGGTAATTAATACTGCTTGACTTGTTATGTCTAGAAAACATACAATGGCGCGGATGAAGAACAAAGACAGGTCATACACATATAGCTTTGTGCTGACTTAGATTACATGTAAAACTCGAAATACGTAAGTTTAGATATATAAAGCGTAGATAGAGAAAGCGACATGAAAGACGTGCAACTTTGAGTCATCCGTCCAAAGTTTGCCGAGAATGCTTCGTGTGGTTCTAAATAAAATAGTTTCATTCTTTAAAACAAAACTCCGTCTCTAACATCCAAACCCTCAACAGGACGCTTCGGTAGGGCAAGTACTCTGATCAGAGGCTCGCGAGCTAGGTGAAGTTACCTATTATATTTGGATAATCCCCTACCAAACGACTCATTTAATTCTTTTAGGGGCATATTGGTTCCCAAAAATTCAACCTTTGTGTTGGAACTAGGTTGAGAAATACGGAAGTTTCAAAGTTTTAATGGAATAATAATCAATCACTCGTGCAGGATCAAAATTGAAATAAGAATTAGGTGCTTAAACTATACCGGATTGGAAGTTAGTACTTGAATGTATCATAGAATCCAAAAAGTGAATGTACTTACACGTGCGTCTGCGTTTAGAATAAGCTTTTAGTTAGTAGATTTACGAAATGTTGGACATTTAAAATTTGGTTAAGATTTTACTGTATGAAAACTTTTGTATTATAGCTTTAATGTTTTATCAGAGGGCGTAAATATTGTGTACCTTTGGCTTTCTATAACTGTCAACGGCATAGTTACCGTTTTTACCTTAATAAATTGTGTTGTAATTTTTAAAAGAGCCTGAATGAATATTTTAGATCTTATTTAACCTTTACTTTCACAAATCTTACTTGCAGTTAGCAGTCATAAATAAGTCTACATAGTTCGGTTTTGCAGGTATTTTTTACACCAGTGTCACTCTTCTGATCTCACGATTTTGGCACCCCTTTGTTATTCATTCTAGGGCTTTTCCCTAGCATCCCTGCCAGATTAGATAGCGTTCAAGATATTTTCCGATCAAGACCACATTTCATACCCAATAGCATTCTGGAGACCTCGTTAAACATTTACACCACCCGTCCCGCTGAGGTAGTCGGCAGAATGATACTTTTTGTTCGTACAGTCTAGGTTTTCGGTATTTTACCGGTACGCTATTTTTGGCGAAGTAATTCGCTGAATTTTCTGTGAATTACCTACTAGATATTCTGAGGGTCAAAAACTGTACGTTACAATTGGCTCGTCAACATCAGGGCTTTGTTTATCGTAGGGCTTCTTTGTTAGCTATCTCAATAGTTTACTTATTTTTATCATTTGCAGTAGTTAGGCCATTTCGAATGGACCTACTAGAACAGGTGAAATAGTTTACGTGTTCTTATGAGCTAAAGAGCCAAACTACATGTCCAACGAAAGTAGTAGGGTCGTTAGTGAGGAACCAGACTAGGACAGTTCCCCGAAAGAGGGCAGCGGCTCTTTCGGTACTTAGATTGGCAGAGACCGACAAAAGAACGAAAGAGTACTCATGGTTAGATTAGAATCTAAACCGGTAAACACAGTAATAATACAAGTATACATGCCCACCTCTAGCTACAGTGACGAAAAGGTAGAAGCGATCAACGAAGATATCGGACATACTAAGATACGTAAAAGGACATGAAAATTTAATAATTACGGGGGTTTTTATTACAGTGGTAGGTGAGGGCAGGGAAGGAGCGATAGTAGGTTTATTTGGTTTAGGCACGAGAAACGGCAAGGGAAATAGGCTGGTAGAATTTTGCGACAAGAACAATTTAATCATCACATACACCTTATTTCAACATCATGCTAGAAGACGATACACGTGGAAAATGCCAGGAAATATAGGAAAATATCAAATAGATTACATTCTTGTTAGACAACGGTTTAGGATTCTAGTAAGACATTGTAGAAGATACCCAGAAGCAGATATAGACACTGACCACAACATTGTAATTATGAAGAGTGCACTTAAATTTGAAAAAAAGAAGTGGTAAAGGCACTTTAACTTTGAGAAACTAAAAGATAAAGATTCGCAAGAAAGATTCGAGAAAAAATCAAATGAACTCCTGAAAGATATCGGAATATCTGATACTAAGAAAGTCGAAACAGAATGGACTAACATTAAATCCAGCTTAGACATGGCGGCCAGAGATATTCTCGGGTATACACAAAAAGAAAATCAGAAACCATGGATAACAAATGATATCATAAATTTAATAGAAGAAAGACGAAAATACAAAAATAGGTCAGACGAAACAGGAAAACAGAGGTACAAAGCTATAAAATGGGAAATTATTCGCAAATGCAGAATAGCTAAAGAACAATAGATTGATGAAAAGTGCAAAGAGGTACAAACTAAGATGGCAATAGAAAGACAGATGAAGCATACAAACTAGTTAGAATCAATTTTAAGGATATAAAACCGTATAGCAAAAATTTAAAAGAAGCGGGAAGAAACATCATTACAGAAAATGTAGAGAAAGTGGGCAGATGGCAAAATATATATGGAATTTATATGCAGGAGATGAACTAAACAGCATTAGAACAGGAATCAGATATTGGATACGATGACTTGGGATATCCTATATTTAGAGATGAATTTGAATTAGCATTAAAGCGTCTTTTAAAATGGTATGGCACCGGGTACAGATAAGGTGCAAGCAGAAACTCTAAGAGACAGTAACAGAACGTCTCTTCCAACTTGTAAGCTATATGTATGAGACAGGCGAGATACCGAAAGATTTCAAACGTAACATCATAGTAAGTATACAAAAAAAGGCGCTAATAGATGTGAAAATATTTGAACAATAAGTTTGACAGCACATGTGTCAAAAATATTAACTAGAATTGTACAAACACAAATGGAAAAACGAGCGGAAGAAATACTAGGAGAAGATCAATCTGGGTTTAAGTAAAACAAGGTAACGCGGGAGGCTATTTTAGCTTTGAGAGTGATAATGAAAAAAACAATAGAAAAAGGGAGAAGCGTGTATATAGGGTTTATAGACCTGGAAAAAGCATTCGACAATGTAAAATGGAAAAAAATGTTTGAAATACTCAAAAAGATTGAAATGAGTTATAGGTATAGAAGAATAGTACATAGCTTATACAAAGAGCAAACAGCAGTAATAGAATTAGAGCAGGAACGTAGAGAAGTAAACATTACAAAAGGGTGAGACAGGGATGTGCCCTATACCCATTAATTTTTAACTTGTACATTGAAGAGGCAATGAATACCGTCAAATGCAGGAAGACATTTGGAATTACTATGTAGGAACAAAAAGATTGATATGCTTAGATTTGCTGATGATATAGCGGTTTTAGCATCTAGCAAGGAAGAGTTAAAAGCTGCGTTTAATGAAATGGAAACGGTTCTAACAGAGAAATACGGTATGAAAATTAACAAAAATAAAACTTAGGTACTAGTATGCAAAGGAAGGGAAAATAAATCAAAAACAAGAATTCAAATAGATAACAAGAACTTACAAGAAGTTAAGGAATTTTGCTACCTAGGAAGCCAAATTACGCAAGATGGGGAAAACTTAAAAGATATAAAACAAAGATTTGCACAAGGTCGAGCTACATTTAACATGAAAAAGCAACTACTATGTTCAAAGACAACAGACATAGTAACAAGGTAAAGATTGCTTAAAGCATATGTGCGGAGCACAGCACTGTACGGTTGTGAAGCCTGGACAGTAGGAGAAGCGGGCAAGAAAAAGGTAGAAGCCTCTGAAATGTGATGCTACACACGTATGATGAAGATATCATAGAGAGGACGAAGTTAAGAACAAGGAGATACTAAATATTCTAGGGAAAGAAATAATATTCAGAAAACGATAAAAATAGGATAGATAGGATGATAGGCCACATACTACGGCATGAGGAAATAGTGCGCAATATATTAGAAGCAGAGATAGGAAAAAACAGAAGTAGAGGAAGACCTAGGTTAGACTATTGCACACAGATAGTGAGAGTATAGGTTGTAGGAATTTCATGGAAATGTGTAGGCTAGCGCAGAATAGAAATCAATGGAGGTATGCATCCAACCAGTCCTAAGATGGATAAAGAATAACGAAAAAAATAATTGTACTTAAACATGATGATTATTATAAGCTACTACAGGTATTGGTTGTGCAATATTCTCGAATAATGTTAAATGTGCGAAAGGATTTATTTGAAAACTATTAATACGGCAAATGTCTAAGTGTTGGTGGATCTTGGCAGCTACAGGCTACTTAACCCCCTTCACATACCTTGCATGTGATTTTCCAATGCTCCACCCGAAGGTACTACATTGGCCAGGAAGTGAGTTTTTTGTTGCCTGGAAATTTAGAATTTTGCCGAGCTCTTGCCGTTCCAGACAAGGTAGAGATCTTTAACGTGCGTGACAACACTAACACTCACACACGGGACCTCCATATAACCTCTCATCCGAACGAGGGCGTAATTTTTGTGAAAAATACTCGCCTGCCATTTTTCAAGCAGTCGGCCGTGTCGGAATTCGAACCCAGGACCTTGGGATCCGTAGTCTTACGCTTACTACATCGATCCACGGCGACGCCTCCCCTTCACATACCACTGAATTTCGGTGAAATAGGGCATATAATTAGAAAACAATAGAAGGGGAACCGAACTGTATATAGCATGTATGGGAATTTTAGCGAACTGTGTATGATAGCTCAGAATATAAATAAGTGGAGGTACGTGTCCAATCAGTTTTGACGAAAAAATAAGAGCAGATAAATCTAATGATTATTATAATCAACTATAGGTGTTGGTTTTGAAATATCTGCAACCAATGTTGACTATGCGAAAAGATATATTGAAAAAGTTTTAAATCGGCAAATGTTCAAGTGCTAGAGGAACTCGGCAGCCACAGACTGCTTACCCTATTCAAAACCTTACATGTGATTGTCCAATGCTGCACCCTAAGGTACTACATTGCCCAGCAAGCGATTTTTTTTGCCGAACCCTTGCTGTTCCAAGTAAGGTAGGGATCTTTAACGTGTGTGACAACACTCACACACGGCCTTCCACTTTATCTCTCATCCGAACGAGGGTGTATTTTTTTGAAAAATGTTTGCCTAAGGTTTTTCAAGCGGACCGCCACGGAACCCCCCCATTCACATCCACTGAATGTCGGAGAAATAGGGTATATAATTGTAAAACAATAGAAGGGACCGAACTGCATCTAACGAGAAAGAACAGCGCCTATTATCAAAAACAACAAACATAGAAACAAGAAAAAAATTGTTGAAAGCATATGTGTGGAGCACAGCACAGTATGCCTATGAAATACGGTCAGTTGGAAAAGCAGACAGAAAAACAGTACCAGCCTTTTGGAACGTTGTGCTTCAGATGTATGGGGATGATAGCGTGGACAGACAAAGTTAACAACAAATAGGTTGTAGAAATAGTAGGGGAATAAAGATAATGTGGAAAAAAAAATAGGAGAAATAGAAGGGCAGAATATGTTCTTAGGCATTTTTGGGGAATAGTATGGGATATATTACAAGCAGAGACAGGAAGGTGGAGGTAGATGTAGACCTAGATCAGTTAGTGATAGGTGTCGCAACTCTACCCTTGATGTTGTCCATACCACATGGCTCTGATACGCTAAACACTAATCAAATAGAATATGATGGGTCTTAAGAGAGACTTCAAAAAGCAATAACATTTTAATGTCAGGAACGCACGTAAATTTTTGGAAATAAAATTATAGCGTGTTTGCGTTTCAAGATATAGTTTCGTTAATCAAATGCTGCAGTTGTTACGTGTAGTTATCTGTATAAAATTTATGCAATGTTCCCTGCGGTACTTTAGTTCATTATCAAAATTAATTTCCATTCTGCTTTAATTCATTGTTTATATACGTTTCTTAATGGGCCGCTTATCACGCCTGGCAGGTGTAGTTGATTTGATATGATGAACGTCATTCGATTTGTAGCTATTAAACGAAGAATATGAGTGCTCTACTTTCTGTTGTATGATCTTTAAAATGCGCTTGGTGCTTTTGACTTGAAGCAACTCCGTGAGAGGATTTTGGTTATATAACGTTAGTTAGTGGTGTTTGTCCATTTCCGTCTGCGGAACTTTTTGAGTCACCGATTTATTTCTACTTCAATAAGACCGACAAACGTGCGTATTTATTAGGTATTTGTTTTCTAATTTTCCTTTTTTGTTTTGGCGGTCTTTCGGCTTTCTTCTTTCTGTTTCCTTTTTTTTCTTCGTTTCTTACTCACACTGATCTGCTTAAACCTTACTTATTATTTACTCTTGGGCCCCTACCCGTTTTACCCTGGAAAAAACAATAGTCGCCTGACCGTTTACAAAATTTAGTAATACACTGCTGTTAAAGTACAAACCACGAAAGAAGATATCTGCGTCTTGACTTGTAACCGTATGTATTAAGTTGAAAATTTCAAGTCGATGTGTGAAAAATATTTTATTTTCACACAAGTAGTTGCTTTCACTACTTTAAAATTGCCGTCTTAATACTTTAAGGGTTTAATAAATTCAATTAATATAAATGAAAGTACATTAAAATGAATATATATCAAATAAATTTATCGATTCGGCAGGATACAAAACATACGTCCACATAACTCTCTCTGTCATTATCTTAAATAAACATGCTCACGTATGTCGTTACTTAAAAACACATAGAAATCATATTGCTGTCTTTCTCGTATCCATTGATAAAGCTTTAAAAAAATCTTAAAGGTGTGTTGTGAATTGCGCTAGGCGCCTGTGACGTAGATATTTTCTTTCGTGGTTTCTAGTATAGTAAGGATACATCAAACATCTCGATCTTTAAAGTAGTATTCTTATTTATTTTGATACATGCTTTTCGCCGCCTCTTTAAACAATTTAGCTCACGCTATCAATGGAAATTGGCTGCGTTTTTATTACAATTAAATCCAGTTGTGCAGTTATAGCAAATTTATATTACATTTTTGAAATTGGAAGTATAATTTGATATATCTTTTTGTCGGGAGAAAAAAGTAGCAACATTGTATTCCAGACGTAACGTGATACTGCAGGTGCAGGTCACAGTAGGTTATAAGACAGCAATTATTAGAATTAAATTTGTTACTTTGTATTGCATAATTGAATAAAGAAAATAGCAGACATGAGCTCTGCAGTTTCCACAAGCAATGTGAGGAGCAGGAACAGTATAAATATCCTCGAGAGCTTAAGATGGCTAGTCAGTCTAGAGCTTCTCAACTTTAACATTGTTGTCAGTTTAGCTACTCACCATAATTTTAGTTTAATTAATAACAGTGAATTTCCACTTAGAATTATTTCGATCTCATACGTTACTGCATACTGCATACTTGTAATCAAAATTAGTTGTAATTCAGTATAAAATAAATCTCAAATTTTTTGGAAAAGCTTTTTAAAACGTCGCTCCAAGAAGCTGAAAACCTATCTGGCGCAGACGATGGGATACCAGAAGGGTATTAGCAGAATCCAAAATCGAGGAAGCTAGTGGTCTTGAATTTCTATTCTTAATCTGGAAAAAGAACCAACTGGGCAAAGTACAAGAATAGACCGAGTCCAGAAGCAAAATAATGGAACTGGCAAACAAACTCTTGTAAGTACCAAAGTTCATTTTTCTAACCATCATCAACTGTAAGCTAGTAAGAAAATTTTTTTTATGTACAATTTTTATTATCGCAATTTTATTTTATCATTTCTGTAAAAAATTTACTCAGAGAACTTATTTAACAAAATAATTATAAAAACGCATTTATATGCACAACTATTACAATTATTACGATAAATGAAACGATTTATTTAGCAAAGTCTGAAGCTTTAATGTATAAATAAAACGCAATTATTTGTACCATTTTTACAGCGATTATTATTGATAGAATTTATGCAGAAAAACCTGAAACTTTAAAATTAGACATTTTCAAGGCAACAAACTGTTACGTTTTTTTTTCGTGGCAGCCACGTTGGGCGCCAAATTTATGCTACGTAACACAAAGAAAGTCAAAGAAATGACCGGGCTCAATCGGTGACTAGGGGGGGTTGTAGAAAGCAGACTTACATATAATGTATGCGGCGGTAAGGAGTTAGTGACAATACCTGCAAGAAAATTAGTTAAGCAAACCTGAAACAAAGAAAAAGCATAGCATGCTGAGCGAGCATAGATTGTTCAGTACTTTATAGAATGTAAATAAAACTGTTTAGATAAACTATATAATTTAATCACGATAAAAGCATTACAAAAATTTTTATCACAAAGTGAGGTAATATTGGGGAGTAGCAGAAACGTTTCCTCACACACCTATTAAACATAAAGCAGACAAAAAGTTAACAAAAGACAAATAGGTAAGTCACAATTGATATGAGTAATTCAGTAGTATTGATTTTTTTTTCTTTTTTTTTTCTTCATAGCAGGCAAGTCTATTGTAAAAGGTATCAGAACGACAAAGACATGGCAAAAAACGGATAGATATTTAAAGTAATAACAAGTAAGAAATAGTTCAACTTACAAAAAGTCCTTCAGTAACGCTTCCTTGCAATTGAAGTGTGGGATTCACGATGTCCTGCACTAACGAAGCACTTCACCCTTGACTATGAGGGTGTTGATGGAACTTATCACACGTTACACTAATCACACATACGTATTTCACTGGTGTTAGCAGCAGACATTATCACGCGTCGGAACTATGTAGCCTTGATAAATTTCTTGGTAATTCTATTTCCTAAGACAATAATTTCTAAATATTCTGTAGCACTAGTTTAATTTCAACTAGGACCAAATGTATATTATTTTCATAAACATCCCAAAAAGCAGTTAGAAACTTCAACCAATACCTTGGTAAGCCGGTAATCTGTTATATTTCGCAAATAACGAAATTTGCGCAAGCATGATCTATTTTAGATTCTTTGTTGTTAGAAAATTCAGAAACTACAGTATCACTGTATTTAAATAATCCAAAGTATGCGCTACTCTGAAAAGAAAAGGACCGCGAAACTAGATCGCACACACAGTTTAAATATCAAAAGACAAAACAACTAAAAAGAACCATAACGGGTAAAGCACGTGTACCACTAAAGCAAGTCCGTCAAATGTTCCTTAAAACATTTATCTCACAAGAAAAACAGCACAGAACAGAACTCAACTCACGTTTCAAAGGACCGCGCAGGAATCATGTTTTCCCAGGTGTTGGTTTTAACGACCTCCTATCGATAACTAGAAAATCAATAATATCCACTCATTATAATACGACGCATTCATCTAAGGATGTGTTTCAATCTCGCTCACCTAACCACACTATCGAATCGTGGAGAGTGAAAGTCGATAATCGCGTAATATAATATAAAGGGATTATTCGCAAACGAATTAATTAATATAAAATATAGAAATAATAGTTACCGAAATGTATTTACTAATTGGGAAAAAGCGTAAAATGTTAAACTATAAAAATGCCCGTTACAAAACTAACGGAAGTGTATAATTATAAAGAAGCATTTCATGTATTTATTAATGCAAAATTTAACAAAATAATTATAGCCACTTTATCATTGCAACACTTACTTAATCAGCACGAATCTGAACAAAAGCGTATAATTATAACACAGTTATTGCAGGACATTATTACTCAGAAAAAACCTGAAACTTAATTTGCAACAATTGTAACATCTGTAAAGTTATAAACACACACTCAAACGCAACAGTAATTGATGAGACCATTTCGAAGCAGAAATTCTCAATTTAATTATAGCACTTTATAATTACACATAAAATATACGTAAAGCAATTCTTTAAATAACTGAATACAAACCAAACTGAAAAGTAGCTCGCAATTTATTTCAAAACTATACAAACTGAACTGAAAGCAACCATTAACAACCATGAATTCAGACATAAACTCTATCTTAAAAGCATCCCTCAATATGACGGAAGTCAAGCATTACTAGGATCTTGATCACCGCGTGCAAGATATTTTTAAAATTTTTCTACAAACCAGGAGGCAGCGAACGCAACGTTTTACTCCTACGCCTTATAATAAGCAAGCTGACTGGCAGCGCATTAACCCTGATTGGCGGTCGGGAAGATCTGATAGAATGGGAGGAATTCAAACGTATCCTGATTGCATATTTCGGCGACCAACAAAACATCGAATGTTTAGTCCGCGATTTAATAAACCTAAGAATGGAAAATAATCAATTACCCGATCAATTCGGTATGAAATGTCAAGACGTACGAAGTTTAATTTTGACAAAGCTAAAAATTGAAGAACCCGACCAAAACATAAGATTATTGAAGACGAAAATGTACGACAAAATGGCCTTAGACACATACATCAACGCCTTACCTGAACGGTTATTGGACAAAATAAAATTTCAACAGCCTCAAAATTTAGAAGAAGCAATGAACATGATTGTAGAGGGAAAAACGTTATGTACTACCGAAATAGATTGTATAACCGTAACTCAAATAAAAATTACTCACCAATGAAAACCATACAAGCCGCGAGACAAATATCCACACAATCGAAATGTACACCATTCAACGCACAAACGAATCAACCACGAATTAACAACCCAAACTTTAACAACACAAATTTCCACAACCAATTTAGATAATTTTCAAAGCAAACATTTACCTTAAATTTTACAAAACCCGCATTTCCACCAAGATTTAATCAAAACGTAAATCAACCAAGGCAAACATTCGGCACAAACCCCAACAGAAACGCACCAATAACAAATAACAATAACAACCCCAACGGTTTATAAACCAACCCCTATAGACACTTCATCTGGTAACGCTAGACAAAACACAAAAATATCACAAATCCCACTAAACTATAACCAAAAACGAAACTTTACCTCAGAAGAGCTATTTCATCAAGAAGTGGAAGATTTTAATAATCGTGACACGGATAATTATGCAAATTCCAATACAGACGATGAAACTAATCATTCAGAAAACTATGAACGTAACGAACCGTATGAAAATTATAAAGAGGACGACGAAGAAAACGCGTGCTCAAATTTTCAATTAGACTAATTCAAATACGACCAAACGAAATTAATTTGAATAACATCAATCAACAAATTTTACCTTATATAGAAATACCCCTCGCAGAACTCAAATTATTAATCGACACCGGATCTTCAAAAACCTTAATTAGCCCCAGGACCGTAAAGAAACATTATTTAGATTTTGTAGAAAGAGAACCCTTTAAAATTAAGACAGCTCACAAAACGACGTTACACCAATCTATAGCAAACGTACCCCTACCGAAAACTTTTAACGTGAAAAAAAAACATAAATTTTGCATCTTCGAATTTAACGACAAATACGACGGATTAATAGGTATGGATTTTCTAAGAAAATTAGGAGCTAACATTGATATAAAAAACCGCTTATTAAGAACAACACACGGACAAATCCCCATTAAATTTCAAAATAGTAATATTGAAATCGAGCAAAAATACACCATCGAACCCAGGACAGAAAAACAGATAAAAATTTTAGTAAATTCAAAAGACGACTCAGGAATTGTAAATCATTTGTCATTTCAACCTGAAGTAGAAACATCCACAGCATTAGTACAAATAAAAAATAATTATGCCACTACGACAATTTTAAACTCAAATGATTACCACATTGAACTATCGTTGACAACCCCAATGGACGTAAAAGAGGCGAACTTTAGCAAAATGGAAATAAACGAAGACTATGCAAACGATTCCAACCTTTCAGAAAACGACAGGATGTTAAGAGAAAATTTAATTAACATTCGTTTTAATAAGGACATTAACCACGAAGAGGAGAGAGCAATCAAAGACCTATGTTTCGAATATAAAGATATATTTCATTGCGAAGCGATACTCTTAAGTTTCACCAACACAGTGAAACATAACATTGAATTAACAGATGACAAACCTATTTTCATCAAAGCCTATAGACTACCTCAAGCAAGTTAAGAAGAAGCAGAAAACAGGTAGCAAACCTATTGAAGCAAGATATAATCCAACACTCAAATTCACCATGGGGTCGCCTCGTTTTAATCGTACCGAAGAAATTAGACGCAAATATCGAATGGTTATCGATTATAGAAATTAAACGAGAAAACGGTAGACGACAAATACACATTTAGACAAATTAGGAAAGTGTCGATATTTTCAACATTAGACCTCGTCTTAGGATATCACCAAGTAGAAATGGACGAGAAGGACACAACCAAAACAGCTTTTAGTACATCTAGAAGACATTATGAATACAAACGCATGCCGTTAGGATTAAAGAACGCACCCGCCACTTTTCAAAGAGTTATGGATAATATTTTAAAAAGGAATAAACAACGAAAATGTCTTCTGTACCTGGACGATATAATTGTATATTCAACATCACTTGTAGAGCACATAGAAACATTGAGAGAAGTCATTGAACGATCGAGACAAGCTCATTTAAGGTCTAATTAGACAAAAGCGAATTTTTACAAAAGGAAGTATCATTTTTAGGACATATAATAACCCCACAAGAAGTTATGCCAAATCCAGACAAAACGAACGCAATACTAAATTACCCCCTACCCAAAACTAATAAAGAAATTAAAGGATTTTTAGGACTCAGTAGTTATTACCGAAAATTCATAAAAGGTTACGTACAAATAACCAAACCATTATCAAATTATTTAAAGAAAGGCAACAAGATTGAACACACCCCAGAATTTATCAAAGCAGTAGAGATAATTAAATGTATCCTTACAAATCACCCCATATTAGAATACTTCGATTTTTCAAAACCATTTATATTAAAAACCGACGTATCGAACGTAACACTAGGCGCAGTATTGAGCCAAAAAAAAGTTGGTAGCGATAAACCAATCAGCTACGCATCTAGAACATTAAACGAAACTGAACAAAAGTACAGCACAATCGAGAAAAAATTATTAGCGATAATTTGGGCAATGAAATATTTTAGACCATATCTTTATGGAAGAAAATTATACATATACACCGACCATAGACCATTAGTATGGCTATGCAAACTCAAAGACCAAATTCAAAATTACAAAGATGGAGGATTAGATTAGAAGAATATGATCATGAAATTATATACAAAAAGAAGGAATTTACAATAATAACGCAAATGCACTAAACAGAATACAACTTAAAGCAATAGAAACGAAATCAATTATAGGTAACGTAGACGAAACGGAGATAAGAAAAACCCCTTTTCACTCAACACAAAACGAAGAACCAAAAACCGCAATTAAAATTTTAAACGAAGCTATCGACATAAAAGCAAATTAATTCATAGTTACGGAAGTTTTAACAAATCCCAATCCAGTAAAATACACAAAAACAGATAATAAAAAAATATATCAAATTCAAATAACTAAAGTCGATAACAAGGAGCAAATAATTAAAGTTTAAAAAAATATAGCCCCCCCCCGGAAAAAACGTTTTTACTTTTATTTCACCACCGAACATTTATACAAACGATTTTCAGAATATATAATATATAATAATATAATAATAATATATAATATATAATATATATATATATATAATATATAATATATAATATATAATATATAATATATATATATAATATATAATATATAATATATAATATATAATATATAATATATAATATATAATATATAATATATAATATATAATATATAATATATAATATATAATATATAATATATAATATATAATATATAATATATAATATATAATATATAATATATAATATATAATATATAATATATAATATATAATATATAATATATAATATATAATATATAATATATAATATATAATATATAATATATAATATATAATATATAATATATAATATATAATATATAATATATAATATATAATATATAATATATAATATATAATATATAATATATAATATATAATATATAATATATAATATATATATATATATATATATATAATATATAATATATAATAATATATATATATATAATATATAATATATAATATATAATATATAATATATAATATATAATATATATATATAATATATAATATATAATATATAATATATAATATATAATATATAATATATAATATATAATATATAATATATATATATATATATAATATATAATATATAATATATAATATATAATATATAATATATAATATATAATATATAATATATAATATATAAATATATATAATATATAATATATAATATATAATATATAATATATAATATATATATAATATATAATATATAATATATAATATATATATATATATAATATATAATATATAATATATAATATATAATATATAATATATAATATATAATATATAATATATAATATATAATATATAATATATAATATATAATATATAATATAATATATAATATATAATATATAATATATAATATATAATATATAATATATAATATATAATATATAATATATAATATATAATATATAATATATAATATATAATAATATATAATATATAATATATAATATATAATATATAATATATAATATATAATATATAATATATAATATATATATATATATATATATATAATATATATATATATAATATATAATATATAATATATAATATATATATATATATAATATATAATATATAATATATAATATATAATATATAATATATAATATATAATATATAATATATAATATATAATATATAATATATAATATATAATATATATATATAATATATAATATATATATATAATATATAATATATAATATATAATATATAATATATAATTATAATATATAATATATAATTATAATATATAATATATATATATATAATATATAATATATAATATATAATATATAATATATAATATATAATATATAATATATAATATATAATATATAATATATAATATATAATATATAATGTATAATATATAATATATAATATATAATATATAATATATAATATATAATATATAATATATAATATATAATATATAATATATAATTATAATATATAATATATAATATATAATATATAATATATAATATATAATATATAATATATAATATATAATATATAATATATAATATATAATATATAATATATAATATATATATATATATATATATATATATATATATATATATATATATATATATATATATATATATATATATATAATATATAATATATATATATATATAATATATATATATATATATATATATATATATATATATATATATATATATATATATTATATATTAGATTATTTAATAACTCAGTACCCGAAATTATTAGATGTACAAGAAAACTAATAACTTTAGATGACCAGCCGAAATAAATGACTTAATCAGAAATCAACACGAAAGGAAAAACCAATCATCGTGGAATCAACAAAATCCTAAAACAACTCATAAGGAGATATTACTTTGAAGATATGAAAGAATTAACCACATATTTTATTAACCAATGCGAATTATTCGATAAAGAGAAATACGACAGGTCACCCCCAAAAGTACCTTTAATGTTAACTAAAACACCCAACAAACCCCTTCAAAAATTCCATGCAGACACTCTAGTAGTAGAAGCTCAAAACTTTTGAACAATCGTAGACGCATTCACCCAAGGATTCTTACAATACTTTACATTTTACGCTACACCAGAAACAATAACTTTAGACAATGGCAGTAAATTTAGAAATGAAACGATACAAAATACCCTAGAATTCCATAAAATAAAAATTCACTTTATAACGGAAAATCATCCAGAATCAAACGGATTAATTGAAAGATTACATCTAACTTAATTAGAACAAATTAGACTGTTGAGACTAACTTATAAGAAAGAACACATAACTAATTTAATGTCATACGCATTAATTGCCTACAACAACACGATCCATTCATCAACTAATTACACGCCCCTTGAATTAACATTAGAACACTCGGATTCCTGTAACCCTTACGATTTACATTACAACAAAGTAGTATACCAACAGCATGCTAAAGACTATAAAGAAAAATTAAAAATAATTATGACAACGTAAAGAATAAATTAGATAACGATAAAGAACGCATTACAACAACCCGCAATAGGAATGTCGATATAAATAAGTTTTTAATAGGACAAACTGTATAGGAAAAGAATTTTGAAGCTAAAAGACACAAAACAACCCCCAGAAATTTAGATCCATTTAAAATCAAAAAGATATCAGACAAAAGTGTAGGCGTAGTAGATAACAGAAACAGTAAAATATATTCACTTAAAGAATATAAGACACCCTGTACTTTCAGATAGACAGCCATCATCTTTGCCGTCAACCTCCACCCAGGTAAAACAGACGACAACGACATATTAGTTGAAGACATTAAGAACAACCCCGGAATACTAACAGTAAAATTGGGAAGTATTCAAAATACAATAGATTATTGAACGTTCGCACAGAAATTTGACTTAACAGAATTAAAACAAGAATTTTATATAATTAGAGACAATTACTACAGACTGAACCAATCAATGGACACAGCCAAATTCGGAAAGGAATACGCGATAGAAGTGCTGAATTATAACAGTATAATGGAAAATATCTTAAAGAACACTCGCGTAATTATTAAATAATTTGCATTGTTCTACGTTTGCGCCTTGATACGGGTGAGCGGCATGCCTCACGTCGCGTTTTAACCAGTGTAATTATTATTTATTCATTCTCACGCTTTTCGGTATTCTGCGTATGCGCAAAACCGTTCATGGGTTTTCCCCTCTCTCTTTATGTATATATCTTATGTCTGTTCTAGTATTGTTCCGCTTTGGTACATTCTTTGCGTAAAATTTTTACTTTTAGATTTATATCATTTCTACCTGTTTTGTGCCACATTTATAATCTTTAGTTACTGGTATATAAATTGATATTTTTGTGCCGAACTTTTATGTTTGTTGCCGTGTGCTGTATTTCTGAATTTTGTGTGCATTGAATATGTTCCAAATTAGAAATTATTTCCTTCGAGATACTAGAATTTTTTTTTTTTAGTTTAATTATTTTTGAGTTATCGCCTGAGAACTGTGTCGCTTGGTTATCGTGTTTGGAAACTTGTGTGGTAGTTGGAACCTTTGAGTCGTTGTTCTTTGTGGCAAGAGTGGCGCTCTTATTGTTTAGGATTCGCCTTACTGCTCCTTAGCTGAAGCCTTCAGCCCACGACTTCTGGCTGAGCAAGCCAACCTTCTTCTGCCATCAGCATATTAGGGACCACACACGTATCATTCTTTGTATTTATTTTTAGTTTATTATCTGCGGTGACACAATGCTGCAAATAAAGATAAAATAATAGTTATCATATTTTTACTGCGAATTTAATTTACACTTGTCGCTATTAACACAAATAAGCGGGTGCTTTCTCTATGTCGGTATTAAGAAAATGTATTCATTACAATTACAGTGGAATCATAAGTCATGTTGTATGTATTCGAACTAATGTAGACCAATGGGTTATAAAGATACTTCATGTTAGTTTGTTAGTTCTTAATTTTAACTAATCTATTGTTTAAACTTTGCATTTCTGTTTTAAAGCAGAATTCTTTGTAAATTATATTCCAAATTTTCTTAATATGCTTCACATTTACCGCTATGAAAAATTTGCCGCTTTGGGTAATTGCCCATGATGGCGCATTTATAAATTTGGCCCTGAACGCAATTGTCGTTATTCAATGAAATATAACAGCTACGAATTTAAATCAAAATGTTAAAATGCGAATATGCTGGACAAGTGTTGTTTCTCAAATGACCGATTCAATTAGCGTTTCCTCAGTTAAAAGCTAAATTTGAGGTTAAACCGAAATCTATTGCCTGCTGCTTCGAGTTACTGTAACATTTTTACACCTCGCCTTTTAGTAAAAGCACAAATCAACTTTATAAACCAATCAACGAATGAAAGTTGAGTAGAGAACAATGAGATAGCACCAAGAAGCAGTTTCAGATATAGAATTTAATATATTAAATTGATTGAATTACACGGCGTTTTCCTCTGTAATATTTCTGCATGTGCTCTAAAAGGACACTTTGTTTAAGTAATAAGACCGTTTAAATTTAACGACTGTTAGATTTTTATATACTTATTATGAGGCTTGTTGAATATTTTTTTATTCTATATGCCAAAAAGCAGCCTACAATACATTCATTGTGGACAAATCTCTGCTCAGCGTAATAAAGTTCTTTTCGCGTACTCTTTATTTTATTTTTTTTGACAAGAATATATGAGACCGCATTTCAACCATAAGCTGCTTTATACGAGAGAAGCATCCGCATTTTTATACGTCCTTTAAAGGATTATACAAGTAATTTAAATTCAACTAAGGCGAAGAGACGCGTTATTTTTCACGTTTCCCAGAGATTAAAGCAATATTTTACCAAGCTCCGCCATTGCCGGCGAAATTAAAGTTTTCCAGAGTTTTTCATTCGGGCTTACGTATAGAAACTCCTCTTATCTATACGTAATGTGGATTTATGCAACCGCATTTTGTCGTTGTTAGAAGTGTTTTTTTGTTTCTTTACTCATTAGTCATTTGCTTTCGTTAATCTACATCTGAATATTAAGCGATTACAAATGACCCCAATGGGGTTGGAAAATATTTCATTTCGAGGTTTAACAGTTGTAAAAAAGTAAATGAACAAATTAACAAAAGATAACTTTATATGATAGTGCATAAATTGTAGGAAACTAAAAAACTGTATATTATCAAGGTTATCAAAAGTAGCAAAGTTGGCCTCAAGCGCTGTGCTGTGGTTTATAGTACATTTTTATACAATGCATATTTATTATTAGCTATTGTAAAAACATTTAAGCACTCGATGTAGAGCTTTAAAGCTGGCAAAATATAGTGTAACGAAAACTCTATTTGCAAAAACAGTTATTTATTTTCAAACTGATTATACAAGCCTTGTAGCTACAATGCAATTTTAAAAGCTTTCACAACATTTTGCTTTCTAGTTAATTGCTAACAGTACAAATACGAACTTCTTAACACTAAAACTACAATGCTGTCTTCTAAATTACCATCTAATCACTATAATTAATTTATATCAAAGCATTAATTATTAGTTTATATTACTTTATATGGTCACTACAATCGTCTATATTATCAGCTAGGACAAGTAACAGTAATTTATGTCTCATCATGAATTCCAAAGCTTTAAACTCGAACATATTGCACTCCAAGCTTTATATTGTAACAAGTATTATAATCAAAGCTTAATCAGACTCAACTTTAATTAGAACTAAACTTCAAAACCCCTTAACGGCTATTTATAACTACTAAATTGTACTACTTATTTCGCGAACACTCCAGAAATTATGCAAATAACATTCCCGAGATTTTTTGCTGTAATATTTAAATGCAATGTCATGCACCTGTTAATCGAATGATATCGCACCGCAAAACCTGTCAGTCATTTTTTGTGTTAAAACCCTTTGCTTGCGTTCTAATATAACTGGTTTGTTCACAAGTAGACCAAGCAGCGGCACAATCGAATGAACAGTAAGCTGTTAGAACAAAGGTTGCACTGTGCTTAAATGAGAACGTCTGTCATTCAGATAATAAAGATCTGTAGTAAATGCCTTTGCTTATAAAGGCTGTAGAAGTAGATAAAAATTTTTTAAATGTTTAGTAAACATAGAACAACCCTAGCTTTCAGAGTAGCAGGGACGCGTGGTGATACTTTCATGCGGTTGCCAAGCAAACACGATCCAGTGATCGTGAATACCAAAACATAAATCGATGTTTGACAGAAGAGAACGATTCGCAGTAAGCATCACGAAGCAATTGTCAGAATTGTGTTATTTTTATGGGCTAATTAAATTTGTAAATTGTATGTAAAAGACAAACAAAAATTTCAAATTTTTGTTTGCATCCAAAAATCCCACAGCCAAGAGGTAAAGTAGCGGTTTGTGTTTGGAGAACATCCTAATTTACTTGAAGTGCAAAGGTTGTTTTCGGTTAGTGTTCTTGAACCGTGTTACATTTCCACCCACGACCGCATATTCAATGGAAAACGCCACAATAAAGCACACTGCAGAACGTATAGGCGCTGCCAATATTGCAGATAGCCTACACCCCACTCATACAGGAAATAACATTACCAGATTTACGTACTTTTGAGGACTTGCATTCCAGATGTAGTCCAGATAAGAATAATTTTGTGCAGAAGGCACTATGATTTTGTGTTTGGCGTGGGCAATAAGAATTTCTATTAATATAGTGGTGATGTGCTGCTATAAAATGGCAAGTTTTTGTTTGTTGCTTTGGTTTATGAGCTTAGGCAAGTTTTTTTATAAGCTGATGCGAGTTTTGTTGTAAGTTTCAATGTCCTTTGGAATTTTTTACCTACGAAATTAAATATGATATGCTGAGAAATCATTCGTTCTTGTTAATTAATGCAGCTAGTTGGTGAAATTCGACGTATGTAATAAAATTGGTCGTTTTTACATTCAACAGAAGATATTCCATTCGTTAAAGTAATGTTGGAATTCAAACATATCGGTGCAGTTTAACAATAAATTTCGCCATATGGAGTACAACGGAAAGAGATGTTTTGATCTGCAAGCGTAACGACAAAGCATCAGGTCAAGGTCCGCTTCTATCGGGACATAGGTAATGTGTTTACACTTATACCTACAAAGAAGAAATTTATGGTGAGCAGATTACTATTTTTTTAGCATGAATACGTCGTCGTTCACATGGTAGAGAGCAGGCATCTCATTGTGTTTAAAAATTACATTTTGATCGACAGGTCTGAACTCAGCAAATTGTTTGAAGTTTGATTTTGAGATTTTATTTATTGCTAATCGAATAAATTTAGAGTCTATAATATAATATGCGTACAGTTCGTACATTTCACTACAATTATGAATCTATAAAAGTAAATAAATTCAAAAGCAAATTCGAATTTGGTCGATTTATAACTGTCAATTGAGAAACTTAATTTAAACTTTATAAAATGAATCTGTTTATGAAATAGCTTTAACAATATTTACATATATTGCGCTGCTTATATTTTTTAGTTGTGTGCACCCTTATCAAAGATCTTTGATCAGATATGTCCAATAACTTTTAGTATTTCAGTAATACATTAGTGGAAAGCATTACTATATTTGCATTGTAAATCAATATAATAAAGGAATCATTTCAGTAGTCAAAGGGCTAATTCCATTTGTATATAACAGTTTGAAACTTTGTAAAAAATATCTGTAAAATACGAGAGAAATTAAAAGAGAAACATTAAGTTTGCATGTTTATTTCCTTATGAATTCACGTTTGAAATTAATGGTACAAATGTTAAATGATTTGCCTATCGATGACATCATCTAATTGGGATTGTCTGAGTTTTGTTTGGGGGCATAAAGAGTGCTACTATTATTCTTTTTGATAATTATAATCATGCATTTATTACAGGTCCCGTGGTAATAGCAGCAGTGTTCTATTTATTGAGATTTGAGGTCTTCGTATTAAAAGAAATATTTGAGGGTTATCTGCGCTTTCCCTTAGATTATCAAATATTTGTATCAGACGTGTAGTGGCGCCATATTAGTTTCAGGTAAATCAGGTCAGCGGTATATTTGTTTAGTAAATTTTAGACCCCGTCTTGCATGTTTCATTCCTCCACAGGAATAGACCCCGCCTTAGTCCGGAAGAAATCTCTTTTTGGTGACCTTCAGTCACATAAAAAGGCCAGTGTAATTCAACCGAGGGTAACCGCCCCTATAGGGGAGAATAACAGTTCATTCAATCATGTCTGTATTGGAGTAAGGTTCATGTCCAGTTAAAAAATGAACCATACCGTACGTCGGTTGTAGATGTTTTATGTCCAGTCGTACTTGTACATTGGGTAAAAGACGGTATGTTTGGCTGCCCACTGTAGCGTGGTTCCACCGTATTTACCAGATTTTTATAATTTCTTTTCTTACCTCTTTCTTGTTTTGCGCGTTGATACCAATTATTTCCATAACTTTTGATTGTGCTCCCTTCCTAACCCAGTAAATTGCGGCTTTTTGTCTGATCAGAAGGTCTAGAGGTAGTATTCCGAAAACTATCAACAGCGTGTCGTAAGACGTAGTCCTGTTGTGATCTGTTAATTTTGCTTTTGGGTCTATGTGCGCACGTGCTGCCATTGCTGCATGCCATACTATCCCTGCTTCTACGGTATTCATTTTTCATATACAATCTTATATTGTTAGCAGATAACTTGTAGTCGCGTTGTGCAAGAGTGATTATTCCCTGCACGATCTTTACGCAATGATTCGTTATATACTCTATGTGGTCCCAAAAGTTTTGCTGTTCGTCTAGATGAACTCCTAAATGGTTGCCCGCGTTCTTCGAATCGGGTGCTTTTCCAACTTAAAGTTTCGGCCTTGTATAGTGTCCCTTCTAAGAGTACGTAAGCCGTATATTTATTCTTTCGAGATTGTTAACTTATTTTCTCTACACTACTTGTTGTTGCTCTTTCTTTTAGTTGTGCTTTCGAGCTCCCGTGGACATCCACGAGGATGTTATTAACGTAGGCAGTGACCGATATCTCCCTACAGGAGTTCTAAGAGTTTTTCTATACGTTCCATAGGATTGGTTCACACACTGATCCCCGAGGGCATCCTTTGTTTATTTGTTTGGTTACCCTCGCATTATCGCATTCTAATGTTAGGTCCCGTTTTTTGCAATAGCTCCTGATGTTTTCGTTGAGTATCATTGGAGAGTGTATTTCTCTTAACTGACTCATTATGACAAGTTACCATGAATTATTAAAAGCCCACTTTAATCTCAACAAATATTGCAATGCAATACTTGCTGGTAATATTATGTATGGTTTGTATTGCATGGTTTATTGCGTCCTCAACAGATCTTTTCTTTCCAAACCTATACTGCCCAGGATATCCCACAACGCATTCTTGATGTTCTTGAAGTCTGTATAGAAGCAGCCGTTTCTGTACCTTACCCATAGTGTTTAACAGGCATTTTAGACGTCATATAATCTTTCTATTCACTTTTCTTTATGATTGTGACATTTCTCATTTTCCACTCCTTGGGTGTTTTTCCTGTTCTTAGACCTTTATTAAGTAACGATGTAAGTGGTTTAACTAGTTTGTCTTCTAAGGCTTGTAGCATCTATACTTGTATCTTGTCAGGGTTTTAGGCGTTCCTTTTCTTACCTGCCCTAATTGCGTTCCTAAGATCATTATCTTCGAAGCATGCTGTATCATACTCTGAGGCGGTTCCGAGGCGTAGTGGGTGTGCGTGTGACTACTATGTCCAAGACCACGGGTTTGAAACCCGACATGGTCCGTTTGAAAAATGTTAGGCGAACATTTTTTACAAAAATACGCCTTCGTTCGGATGAGAGGTAAAATGCCCGTGTGTAAGTGTTGTCACGCACGTTAAGGATCCTTACCCTGCTTGGACTAGTAAGGGTTTGGCAAAATTCAAAATTTTGCAGGTAACAATACTCGCTTCCTGGCCAGTGCTGTACATTCGGGTGGAGTATAGGAAAGTCAAATATAGTATATCATTCTCTGATACATAGATGTTTGCTCTATACTTCTTCTAGGCTCTCTCTGTTCTTGGTTATCGTGTTGTTCGTTGTCATCTGCAAGTAGTGTATTGAGTAGGGTATCTGACGTATCTTTCCATGTCTTTGTGTTTGTCCCTTTTTCTGTTTGTAACGTATGATAAATCGGGGTGTGTTTAATTCTTTTGCCTTGTAATTTTATATGGGATTCCGTAGGCATCCACTTGCAGATGCTCTTCGACAAATTTTTTCCCATTTACCCGCTTCCTATTCATTATTAACTGCTTATAGCATGCCCTGACATTTCTGTATTTTTCCAGATTGAAATGATTCTCCTCGCCCGTTTGCATCCTTTATTACTGCATTCTTACTCTAATTACCTCTGATTTGGAACTTTGTAGTTGTGGATCCCTCTGTGTCGATTTCTGTGCGTGCTACAGATTCGTTCATTGCTCTTTGTATTGAACTAGTTAGCTTTCTTGTGTACTCGTATATGTTCTCATCTAGTTATATGTCTGTAGGCGGTGTAAATGATTTTCTCAGCTGTTTCAAGTTTGCCTTCCTCATATTGTACCTCCTTTTTTACATCTGCTTTCGATTCGGGATATAAGTAACCTAGATAGTGTCTTTACTAATCTGAAATGTGATCAAATTATGATCATTTAAGGTCATGTGCTTTGCCAGACGCCAATTTCTTATTTTGCGCAACTCCAGGTTATTTGCTAGTGTTATATCTATTCTAGAATATGTCTCTACCTTACCGGTGTACGCCCTTGGGTAGCCTGTCATGTTATTATTTCTAATCCGTGTTTGTTGAATAGGTGTTCTAATATCTCTCCTCTCTCATCAGTTGTTTTGCTGTGCCACATAACGGACTTTGCATTGGCATCAGTCAATATCAGTACGGGTAGATTAGAACATTATCTGCTTTATGTCTTGTGAAAACTGAACGTATAGGGAAGTAATCACTCATATCTCGACATTCTCGGAATTGATCATCAGACAGACACAAAGTGTGTTGTTTTGTCTTTGTATTGTTGCTACGATTATTTTCTTGTTTAATATAATTGTCGTAGACCTGAAGCTCTGCCTCGTGCATATACATCGGGTTTGCTCTTTCGTGCCCCTTATCCTGTTCCTGAAGGTTTTTAAGGTTTTTGTAAAAATATTATATCAATGGACTGGTTATCGGCTACCTTTCTAATTTCTTATATTACGGTTTCGTTTTTATTCCCATTCGGTCGTGCGTTTATTAGTGCCAATGATGATGGGTATTTTGTATACATGTTTATCTACTTCAGAGCAACTAGCCTTATCCCATTCTCTATGTTTCTATATGCTGTTAAGTTATTGATGTTTCCATGCTGTTTGTGTTTTTATTCTACTTGTACCTCTGGAGGTGGACCATTGGTTAACCATTTTTGTTTGTTGTTCTTAGATTATACCTATTATTTTTACTTTGGCTTTTTCTTCTTCTCTGCTATATTTTACTTTACTCTTCCTGTTTTTTTTTTAATATTTCTATCTTTAATGTTCTTAATAGTTTCTTCAATTTTGGCTTTGATTGTGGCTTTTAGATTATTGCGATGACTGAGTAAAGTTGTGTTTGGTTTAAATCTCTTGCTTCTTCCTCTATCTGTTTTTGTTCTTTAACGTAGATACCTCTTTCTATTTTCTTCTCTAGATGTTTCTACATTACTTTTTATGTCTTTATTAACCAATTCAATTTGTGCTTTTTTGCTAATTTCCTTCTGTATGTTTGGGCTTTGGTTCTGCTTCTGTTTATTAGGCTGGGAGTTCTCTGTTTGTTTCTATTGCCACTATTTTGAGTTATGTCAATGTGTTTTTATTGCGCTATTATCGTTTTCCATCCTGTTGTAGTCGATAATCAGTTTTATAGGCTGTACATGTTTTGGTATCTCCAGTGTATTTTTTATCCTTTTTGCTGCATGGTAATCACATTTATTGTTATCTTTATTTGGGTAGTTTGCCTTGTTGTGTTTAGAATTTTTATCAGTTTCTTCGCCAGAATGTCTGCATGATTGCTTTGTCTTTGTACAGTGTTTAAAAACGTGTCCCAGGTGTAGGCATTGGACACATCGTGAAACCACAATGTAGTCTTTAATCGCTAGAGCTCGAAACTCCGTTGTTACGACATCTATACTATAATATGATGTGTGATTTAACTTTCGATCCGATTTTAAATTGTTACATGCCGAAATTTGGCATATAAACATTTCTATAAGTTCTTAATTTGCGAGTGATTTCGCGCCAATAATTTAAAAGACTTGTGGGTGTATTTCCGTCCCTTGAGATATTTGCGTTTGCGCAAAGGATTGAGCAGACGCGGAGTGTGCAGGAAGAGTGGTGATTTTCGACACGTCGAGACTAGTCAGCCAGACGTCGAGCCTAGTGGTTTATCTTTGTGCCGTGTCTTGTCTTCTTTTTCAGGGAATGTAGGTTTCCTTCTGTTTTCTACCTGATTATCGTACCTTTACCTGTATTCCTGTCGTACCTCTACACAAGGAAGAAGAAGACGAATTAAATTTGGATTCAACCGGGGGCAGAAGGATGACCCACGTCCACAATGCTCCCCGACGCCAGCCGCCTCTACAATAGCCGTAATGCTGTGAGAAGTCCTACAGTTTACGTGAGTACCTTTTGTTTTCTCTTATAATTAAAATAAACATTTTTTGAATGTGATAATAATTTGATCAAAGGTATGACGTAACCGTTTATTGCGCAATATTTTGCAATTATTTATCATTGTTACCAACGGTCGTAGTGGCTCTCATAGATTGCCGCCGGGACTTTAAAAAGTACACCTTTGAGTGTAGACTCAAGTGCAACAAAGTCTGACTCTAAAGTCTTTTTTGAACTTTTCAAAAGGTAGTTTGCTTTCATGGTTTTGTTTGTAGATCATTTCCGCAATTATGTTGTCCTCTAGGTATGTCGGGGTAGCGTAAAGGATCAGTAGTGATTTTCTTTTAGTTGGCCGTTCACACCTGATGGATTCATTAATTTTTTGGTTATTTAGTATTTTTGGTGCAACTGAATCGGAATTCGTTGCTACCATCAATACCTTATTCTCTGTCCGCATACTTTTTATCTTTATGTTTTGCTTTGCTGGTTTTAGGCTTCTAGTGAAAATTTGTTTGACTGTTTTTGGGTCCTCTCCTTTCTTTAATTACAATGTGCTGGTTGTTGCTCTGCACAGCTTCTCTACCGTTTCAGTTTTATTTCCTGGATTTTGCTTCCCTTTTTCTGTTACCATAGCGTATGTTGTTTTTGGTATGTGGTTCACCCCTCTTAGTTCTTCTACTTCCTTTTTATAGTCCAAGTTTTGTTTATGCAACATGTTTTGCTGTCGTTTCAGTCGCGCAATTTGGAGTGTTAGACAGGTTATTTTAACCTTTAATATCGCCTTTTTATCCTTTGGGACTTTATTAGTTTGGTCAAGGACCTTGTCCACATAATTAATTAGATCCAAGTAGTTCTTTTGTATTGCACTCATTATGCTTATATTTTGTTCGTCATTGTGTTCGATGCTCTCGTTGAGAATACCCTTCTTTCGGTTGGGTTTTTTTATTTTGTTTAATCCCAGTTTCGATATTATTAGTATTGTCTATTCGTGTAGTAATGTTACCTACATTAATGTCCGCTGTGGATGGTATATCTAGTCGTATCTGCCCTCCTCCTAGCCCTGATTGAGTGGATCTTGACGCCAAGCGGCTTCGTCTAGTTTTTCACTGTTACTGGGAAATAAAAATGATTTAAGGACAGTGCCTAAATTTAAGGCACAGTTTTTGGCAGCTTTCTTTGACTGAAAAATCTAAAGACAAAACAGTTTTTAGTATCATCTCTAGATGTCAATTCAGGTTCCTAACTTTCCCGTTCGGTTTGAGAAATTCGGCTCAAACACAACAACGTTTAGTTGATACTATTTTCGGACCAGAACTTGAACCTAATATATTTTGTTATCTCGATGATATAATAGTCATATTTTCTACGTTTTCTGAGCACACTGGTAACTGTATGCATCTGTATGAACAAAGCAAATTTAACTATTAACTTAAGAAAATGTGAATTCTTTAAGAAATTCTTAAAATTCAGTAAGAACAGGTTCAGAAAAAATTTCGGACATGGTAAATTATCCGAGACCAAAAGCCACAACAGAAATAAAACTATTTGCAGTATGGTAGGTTGGTATAGTAGATTTGTTAAATCTTGCTCAACCTTGATGTCTCCTATAAATAATCTACTAAAAGGGAAGAAAAAAAATCAACTAATTGTCTGGATTACTCAAGCCGAATTGTCTTTCTTTAAAATTAAACAAATTTTATTGTCTGAACCTATTCTATGCCAACCTAATTTCAGTCAACCTCTCATTATAGAGGCAGATGCTTCGAACACGGATCACGGTTGCGTTTTACTACAAAATTTGAATGGTGTAGATCTTGTTATCTTACACTTTAGTAAATCTCTTACTCGTTCTGGCCCAAACTCCTCTGTTACAGAACGTAAATTCCTTTCCGTAATTTTTTTAATAGAAAAGTTTCGTCCATCGATAGAAGGTAAGAAATTTATCGTTATAACTCACCATCTTAGTCTTTTCTGTTTCAATAATATTCAGAATTCCTCTGGAAAGCTTACGAAATGATGCATTCGTTTGCGACAACATACCTTCGAACTTATACACGGAAAGGGCAAACTGCATATAATACCTAATTCACTCCGTATTGCAACATAAGACAACACAGTAAATCTAAATATTCTAAAAATAGACTTAAATAATATCGATGATTACCACGTATCTTTAAGAAACAAAATAAGAAACTGTCTAAATACCTTTCCACAATGGAAAATAGAAAATAACTTACTATATAAATTTGTACCTTCAAACTTACCTTTGATTTCAAATATAAATAACTGGAAAATCTTAGTACCTCAGAAACAGAGAACTGATGTTATATGAACCTGTCATGATCCCCCCACTGCTAGTCATTTTGAGTTTTTTTTAAACATTAGCTAGGTTATTATTATTATTAGCTTAAAATGAAAGTTGATGTTTTGAAATATTGTCAAAAGTGTCTCGTTTGTGGAGCACAAAAAGCATCGAATATGAAACCTTTAAGACTAGCTTTCCATTTCATACAATAGCTTTAGATCTTACGAGACACAAATGGCTACTTGCTACTGATTCGTTTACAAAATTTACTATTCTTCGTCCATTGCAAAGTGCAAAGGCACAAACTATCTAAAATATGTCGAAGCAATGTAATTTTAACGTACGGAGTTACTAAACTTATAATTTGTGGTAATGGTAAATAATACTGTGGTCATCCTGCTCATCATTATTCAGTTTTCAGTCCTGGAACTGGATAAAATCGTATCTCCATTGTTTCCTATTCTTAACCTACACATTTACCTCAAATTCCCACAGTCTGCATCTTTCACTATCTGCATGCAATAGTCTGATCTAGGTCTGCAATTACCTCTCATTTTTCCTATATCGGCTTGTAATATAACCCGCACTGTTCCCCAAAAATGCCATAAAAAATCCCGTTCTTCTATTTCTACTATTATTTTTTAATTTTCCACATAAATCTTTATTCCCCTACTATTTCTACAACCTTTTTATTATTAACCTTTTCTGTCCATGCTGTAATCATCATAAATCTAAAGCATAACACTCCAAAAGGCTTCTTACTTTTCCTGTCTGCATCTCTTACCGTCCCTATTTCATAGGCGCACTGTGCTGTGCTCCACACATATGCTTCCAGCAATTATTTCCTAGTTTTTATATTTGTTATCTTTGAACGTAGCCGCTATTTTTTCGTCATTAGGTTTTCCGCCTTGGAACGGGTTGGACGCATACCTCCACTGATTTCTATTTGAGCTAGTCTACATAGTTCTCTGATATTCCTACAGCCGACACTCAGTGGTATGTGAAAGGGTTTAAGGAGCCTGTAGCTACCAAAACACAGACATTTACCGAATTAATAGTTTTCCAGTAAATCTTTTCACACAATCAACATTAGTTGAGAATATTGCAAAACCAACACTTGTAGTTGCTTGTAATAATCATAAGGTTTAAGTACAATTACTTTTTTCGCCGTAAACTTTTCCGTTTTGGACCAGATTGGACGCGTAGCTCCATTGATTTCTATTCTGAGCTAGCCTATTCATTTCCTTGAAATTCCCACAGTCTACATATTTGACTACCGGTGTGCTAACCTAAGCTTAACCTTACTTCTGTTTTTTCCTATCTCTACTTCTAATATATGTCGCACTATTCCCGCATGACTTAGTGTGTGACATATCAACCTCTCTCCTATTTTTTACTGCTTTCCACACATTTCTTTCTTCCCATATCATTTCTAGACTTTGTCCTCAACTTTGTCAAACTTTTTCCTGTCCGCTTCTTCTATTGTCCAAGTTTCACAGCCGTACATTGCTGTGCCCCACACATATGCTTTCAGCAATCTTTGCCTTGCTTCTATGTTTGATGTCGCTAAACACAGTAATTGCTGTTTCTTGTTAAACGTAGCACGACATCGTGCTAATCTTTGTTTTATATCTTTTTCGCTTTTCCCATCTAGCGTTATTTGGCTTTCTTACCATTTTTCAGGCATTTTAATGCTAATTCAAACTCATCTCTAAGTATAGGATATTTCAAGTCATCGTTTTCAATGCCTGATTTTTTTTTCTAATGCTGTTAGTTTCCTTCCTGCACATAAATTCTCCATATATTCTTGCCATCTACCCACTTTCTCTACATTTTCTATAATGATACCTTCTTCCGCGTCTCTTATATTTTGGCTATATCATTTTATATCCCTAACATTTATTTTAATTAGTTTGTATGCTTCGTCTGTCTTATCAATTTCCATCTTAGTTTGTACCTCTTTGCACTTTTCATCGATTCATTAGTCTTTAGCTTTCTTGCATTTGCGAATAATTTTACATTTTATGGCTTTGTATCTGTTTTCCAGCTTAATCCGGTCTAAATACTCCCTGTATGTTTGTTGTGGTTTGGTTTGTTTTTCTTAGTCTTGTTTGGGAAATAATCCACTTATAGTTATTAAAATCGCCTTTACTTACGTTTCGATCCATAGTTGATTTCCCAAAAAAAACTTTCTTAGTTTTTCTTCTTTTCTTCTTAGCTTTTCGTTTTTCTTCTATTAAATTCAGGATATCCTTTGTTATCCATGGTTTCTTATTTTCTTTCTGTGTATACCCATGTCCAAGCTGGATTTATTGTTATTCCATTCTGTTTCTACTTGTAAATACTCCCTGTATGTTTGTTGTGGTTTGTTTAGCATTCTTCTTAATCTTCTTTGGGAATGAAACCACTCATAGTTTTTAAAATCTATTTTATTTACGTTTCGATCCATGACCTAGGATCGTTGTCAAAATAATAAAAACTTCAAGTTTGACGTTTATGACACAAATTGAAGGTTACTTTGATTTATTGATGTTTGTAATATTTGGTTTGAGTACACTAAGCAAAAATTTTTAAAGTTTAAAAGAATGATTGCCTTCAATTTGTGTTTCTACTTCCTTAGTATCAGAAATTTTCCCGATATTTTTCAGCGATTCATTTGACTTTTCAAATTTTTTGTGAATATTTTTATCTTTCAGTTTCTCAAAAACAAAGTGCATTTTTCCGTTCCTCTTTCTTAAATTTTTAAATTTAAGAGCGAGATAGGTTTTGTGCCTTTGGGAGCTTTATTCTAAAAAGTTTTGTCGCCAAAAACACTTCTATCAAATTTATTTTTAATTGTATAATTACAATAAATGACTTATTTCTGTTACAACAACTTAGACGTTTATATTCATTAAACATTAAGTAATTCAAATAGACAAATTACTTGAAGTTAATAAATCAATAATTAATAATTAAAATTACGGTGAATAGCTTGAACCACCAACAATGCTAAAGTTATCAAGTTCGAATACTGGCTGGCGATCAGGGGCTGTTCATGGTTTATATGTAATCCCTGCTCTCACATCATCTTGTGGGAAAGTGCAGATCTCACCGTCTGCTACTTCTTGATAAATATACAACGTCTTATTCTAAGTAGTTTTAATTAAAACTGCTTTATTGCAGTTCATTGTTTCTGCACCTGCAGTATCAGGTTGCGTATAGGATACAAAGTAGTTGATTTTTCTCTTATTTCTGATATGAACTCTGATTAACCTTTAATTATAACCTTCATTTAATACAATGTAACATGCAATTACTAAGACATGATATGTGCGTTTAATTTTATATACATTTTAATATGGGGGTTATGTAACTAGCGGCCTTCATATTTACAATGTTGTTGTCAGTGCCTATATCTGCTTCTGGGTAGTTTCTACAGTTTTTTACTTAATTCGCAAACTGTTGTCTAGCAAAGATGTGATCTATTTTATATCTTCCTATATCTCCTGGCATCTTCCACGTACATCGTCTTCTTGCATGATGTTGGATTAATGTGTTTGTGATGGTTAAATTGCTTTTGTCACAAAATTCTACCAGCGTATTTCTCCTGTCGTTTCTCGTGCCTAATCCAAATAAGCTTACTACCGCTTCTTTCCTACCCTCACCTACCACTGCGTTAAAATCCCCCGTCGTAATTAAGTTTTTGTGTCCTTTTACGTACGTTAGTATATCTTCGATATATATGTAAACTTCTTCCACCTCTTCCTCGCTGTAGCTAGAAGTAGGCATGTATACGTTTATTATTACTGTATTTGATGATCCTATATAATTTACCCTAAAGTCTCCGCTCCTAAAATCTGTTGTTTCTGGCCACCGAACTTCGCTGATCCCTACTATGTCTAATAATAACCCATCCATTTCAATTTTCAAGTTCTCTAACTGACCTACTTGCTTCATGCTTCTGACATTCCACACTCCGACTCGCCGAATGTTCCCGACTTTTTTCTAAACTTTCCGATCACATTCTCCGAAGAATTCCTTCCCGAAGATCCGAATGGGGGACTATTTTAACTCCGGAACTTTTTACCCCAGAGAACGCCATATTCTTAAATAGCAATTTAAGTACGCTGTGTACTTGAGAGGTAATGTGGTGGTTTCCCGTTGTTTACCACGTCGCAGTAGTGTGTCTTAAAATGCCATACTGACCCCTAGGGTCTCTGCCACTCTAAGTATCGAAAAAGCTGCTGCCGTCTTTCAGGAACCTGTCTCAGTCTGGTTCCTTACTAAAGACCCCACTAATTTGGTTAAACCTGTTCGGCTTTTTAAATGACTGGAACTCTCAAGCCATTTCGCCCGTTTAGTAATTTAGAACTTCTTCAAGGTGCAGGTCCATTCAGAACAGAATTGTCTGAACACTTTTTTAAAAATTTATATACCAAATATAATGCTTAAAAGATTTGCTATTATGCAGTAAATTCGCACATTTTAAATTTTTGGAAAATGGAATAAAACTGTAGGTACAGTTATTAGATCGTACATTAACACACACAATGCATGGGATGAAAATTTAGCAAAAATTCAATATGATGTAAATTCAGCAAAACACGAAGTTACAGGTTTTTCTCTCAATTTTCTTGTTCTTGGTAGACATGTTCATATTCCAGGGAAGTTTTATAATGGGTCTTATAATTCCTCTAAAAACGTTGATGTAATGCCTGAAGGTAGGGGTAGCATATTCTACAGATAAACATAATCTTTTAGTTTTTTTAAAGATTCATAAATAGACTTCATTCAACTTATACGTAAATATTTAAGCGATACAATCTTCGACCCAGACCAATTTTTTTTAATGCTCGTGATACTGTTTGGCGTTCAAACAAAGTACTATCTAATGCCGGAGACGTTTTCACTTCAAAGTTACCTCAAAAATATATTTTGTGCAGTTTTAATAAGAAACTGTCTAATTTAGTATATAGCTTACATAATCCAGTTGAATCAAAAACAAATAATTGGCATGTCAAGGATCTCAACCCATATATGGCACAGATATAAATATTTAAACTGGCGTTTGACTTTAGTCATGAATCAAATTCATTAGCCTAAACAAATATAAGTTTTCTCAATCATTCTCTGCTACCTATAAAATGTAATTTTCTTAGTCAGAAACCTTTTAGTGATTTGGTTTCAATTCCCTTCTAGTTGCAAACTAAACTACTCTTCTTTCTTAATAAATAACCCTACACAAGCTACACCAATTTTTTAATAAACAAACAGTAACCGCCATATTTGTTACGTTCACCTTCCGACGGTGTACTAAACCTTACGCCAATTTGGTTAATTATTCATTCGTATGGATTCTGTTTTGATACTCATACATCATTCTGTATATTATAGACATTCCTACAACAAGTACGCTTTTCTACAATTTCATTTAAGTCTATTTGCTGCTAATGAAAAGTTCTTCTATAACTTAAATAATCGGTACCTTGATTCGAGTATCCGTCGGCTTGATACATATTACTATAGAGTATAATTAATTCTTATAATACTAAAACATAAAGACTCGTTGAAATAATGGATTACACTTCTCTAATAAAGGTTGTTTCGAGTTTCTATTATCACCTGTGTGTTTGATAACGCGGGGCTTAAATCTTAATTCTCGCTATAAAACGAGTTCATTACTTGATTCTTCCTGCAGCTATATGACAACGAATATTTGTCATTACGTTTTTCGTTATTTACAAAATTTCGTGCACACCGTGGTGTGGTGTTTTTAATTTTAAAAATGTACTTTTCGTCGTAAATAATCTAATCTTTAATCGTACTTGATATAGCTTCCTCCGGTGGACATGACTGTCATTACATTGACCCCTGATTGACGAAGCAGTCACTGTTTCTTTTGTAGGAAGGATGAGAGAATGGCATTGTGTGGCCAATTCAGCACCGTGGACGTGCGGGTGAGTGTTTCTTCACTACTTACGTTAAGACCATATCTATTTGGATTTTACTGTTTAAGCTCATGCATTCACAAAATTAATTCTTATATACGAAAATTATTGAACTATTTTGGTATTTATTGCCATTACATTAATGCATTACTATTTGTTTTAAATAACTAAAAATTTACTACTTATTAATCTGAAAATGGTTTAAAAACTTTCTGGCACAGTTGAAAACGTTGTTGCCATTATATTTATAGGTATATGTTAGGTGTTTTAACATTATCAGAGTTTATGTGAAGTGTCATAATACTATGATTACTAAACTAAAGTTTGAAATCTGGTATGACAATACACTAGATATAAAATGATAAAATATAATGTTTATGCTCACACACTTCAGGCAATTTCTTTATTTGTAAAACCCCGCCTACTCGCCGATTAAACCCGGTCATTCTTTCATTGTCCTTCCGGTTACGTCGATGTAGGTAGCATATTACTGTGTACACTTTTATTAAAGTCATCTGCACTCCAATGTATGTAAATACTTAATAAAACTAAATAAAATTTCTTTTGTTTTCAAATTTTTTTCTCAGATTGCAAAGCCCATTCTTACTGCCTATATCTTTCTCTTTATCACAAATCTAAAGTTATCGCTAAGTTTTTATAAGTGGTTTGATTTTATCGGTTTTGTGTTGGCCGATTTATCTCCCTCGGAATGGTTGATACTCGTTAGTTATCCCACTAATCAATGTTAAATTTTTTAATTTTTTCCCTTACCCTTTCATATCTATAAATTTTGTTTTCCAGAATAAAATTTTTGTTTTATTTTTCAAATTATTTAGCTTGTAAGAAAATTGTATTCTTAATGTCATACATTTTTTTTCCTTGGTGCAGAACAATGTAATATGTCTTTTGGCGGAGGTCTAGCTATGTTACAACGTGAATTGTACTTTATAAAATACTCGTGTTTCTTATTCTAAAAGCGCATTTAATTACCACTTGGAATTAAGTTTGATTTTGAATATATATTCACGTTTACTCTTGTTCTAGAAAATACAACTAGACACAGCGATTATTAAGTTTTTTCACAAATTGTTCTTCTTTATTTACGTTATTTACGTAATTTTCTGGTTGGTTGATAGCTTTAAGTATGCTTTTCAAAACACAACTAGTGTAGATCTGAATCCGTGTCAGGAGTATTATTCATTCTACTGTTAACACTTTCCTTTATATTGTTGATTATCTGTAGCGTCCGAGTTACGTTCGTCCCTTTCGACATCTGACCGTCTTCAGGTGCAGAGATCATCAATGTCAATATACCTATCAATTAACATAAGGTCACCTATGGTACGTGTTTTCTATTTAAATTTATAACGTTTTGCTAAAAGTAATGCTATAGATGACTTACTGCGTCCCATAAATTACGGATGGTAAAATATTAACATATAATTTTGATTGTTTCGTCGAGTCATGTGTATTATAATTTGGTAACACAATTGATTTTGAAAGGTCTAAATCTAACTTTAAATCTAACCCCAACTCCAAGTTTAACTTCAAATCTAACAAATTCCTAGATCACTACCTATATCTACAGTTATTTCTATATAAATTTCTATTTACTATCATGTCGTTGGTTTCACGTTTTACGTTAAATACCGTCGGAATCTTAATAAATTTCATACAACGTTTTATGTAGTAAAGTACTATGAAATGGAATAATTTTACCTACATCATATAAAATATCTGGATACCGGGATTTTTCTTTGATGAAATCTAATTATCTTTAACTGCAAATATTTAGCAAACAAGGCGTTTGTCTATTTAGAAAGTTGAAGACTTCATCAACTGTTACTATTTGGACGAGGTGTTTGACAACCGCCAGATGTTTTCTACAAGATACTACGCGAAACTTGAAGGAAACTAAAACATAAGCAACAATTTATTAATCGTTACTTGTTTCAGGTATGAGTTGTACTGTAGTTTCTTTTAGTGTAAAGGTAGTGCATAAATATTAGAACCTAAATTTTTACACATATGTAAATTATCTATGTGAGCGTTCATAATAGTCATTGTGCCACTTAACTAAAATATGCTCTTAAATATTCCTTACTGCTTATAACCTAACTCTGTGAACACAAGAAATTTCATGAAATTTTCTATGGGTTAAAGGTCAACATGTATATAGTAAAATTGAAACAGAACTATTTTATTGTATTTACAAAAAGTTTGTTTTAACGTTTACAAAAAACATCGTATTAAGCCTTTGTGATTTTCCGAGAGTAAATATTGATCACTTCAACACTTTACAGAAATAAATATTCATATGTTAAGAATCAAAATTTTAATATACCAAGTTTGGTGTTTTTCTTGTTCCAGCTTGCGTTTGATTGCTTAAATTTTTACTCCAAGTTGAGTAAGAAAATGAAAATAATTATATCAAGGTCCTAAAAGCTTTATCTGTGAATAACCACCCGATATTTGTCTTATGCAAACTACGCAGCCATTAAAGACCGATGTTAGTTCCGCCAGAGTACCTTTACTTATACTCTGTAGCACACCTGCCCTTTATATCTCATTGGAAAAGGGGACGAATAGTAATAATTGTATAATAATATCTTGCCTATATCTCTAAATCATATATCTTTTACCAATCAGATTCAATTTATTTGTCTATCTATCCTAATCTGATTTTCATTTTTGTGAAAGTCTACAAGTTGATACTGTAAAAACTATTCTTTGGTTCTTGGACAAAAAGTATTCTCCAACTATTCATAGAACCTCACTTATACGCGAAGATCTATATCCAACCTACTTATATCTCGTTTTAAATTTTCTAACCTATTAATTTTATTTAGAACCTTAAGCTCCTGTCTCTGACTCGTACAGTGTTAGAAATTTTCTTTCTACATCTTCCGATAACTCCTTTTTTAATAGTCCCACCTGGAGACTTGAACGTGGAGTGAGATTACCTCTGGAACATTATAATAGATAAAGCGTCATCAATATTGGAAAAATTGTATTTTGTTCAAATATCCTGAATGATCTTTATAGTGGTTTCGCATTTTTCTTTGCACTCTTTGGCTTAGTCATCTTCAGGAACGGCTTCCAAAGCTTTTACACGCTACTCCGTTATCTTCCGTTACATTCGTTCTTGAAAACCGAAACCCTTAACGCAGAAGACCTTCAGCTGACTGAGTGTATTGAGTAATGCCGTCAAATCCCTACAGCTAAATAATAAAAGATTATTTATCACATACGATTTATCAAATATTTACGTTTTAAATGGCTTATTATATTAAATCCAAAAATCAACCACTCCCATCTCATTTCCAGTTAAATAGCTGACTGCAGGTATTTACAGGATTCTTGTATACATCATCTGCATAGAAGTAAATGGTCCTTTATGAAATTTTAAACGAGTGGGACCCTCATTTTAAATATACGCATTCTATTTTACAAATATAAATTAAAATTTACCTACATCCACTCTGTTTTAATTCAGCAAAATTTATTCCATGACAGACTGCACGAAACGCTGCATTAAATTTGTATTCCAATAAAATAGTGCATTTTATGAAAATACCCTTCACGTAGAAGCAAATTTTATGCAACACCCTAATAATAAAATGTTATAGCGCAAGTCACTTTATATAATATTTTTGTATAATAATCATGTCCCTACATTACGTTCTAAAGCACTTTAACCTTAGCAATTTTAATGCTTATGATGTCTAAAACGTTAAGTTTTAAAAGCCACATTATGAGTAATTAAAAAGACGAGATGGATGGTTATGTTGGGTAAAGCAAGCTTCTGAAAAAGTTATTCAAATATAGAGAGAAAATCCTAAAATTTTTAAAAATGTAAAAGCGGCTTTTTTGTGGGTGAAAATTTACACTAAAACGTTTAAGGGTAACCCTTAAGTAATTAAGTTAAATATTAAAATGAAACTAAAATTGTTTCAGCACAATTCTGATGTTAAAATGAGAAAGTGGTGGTATTAAAAAACTTTTAAGGAAATTAAATTAGAACTCATTGCTTATGTGTATAAATAATAAGTAAATTATTTAGTTGAATGCGATGAATTGAACGCAGAACTCTATGAACAACTCGAAAACTTTAACTCCGTTTTTGCAAAATTACAATTGATGCTTATCGGGTGCGGACCGGTTTTTGTTAAATTTGATTTACACTGGTATATTTTTGTTATGTATACAAGTTGTTACGTGCCGAAAAATTCGGTACTAAACATCCCAATTAAGTTTTAATTTGCAAGAATTTCCCGCCATAAATTTAAAAAGAACGTGTGCGTATTTCCGTCACTTCAGATAGTGCGTTGCGCGAGATTTGCGCCGGCGTGGTGGGCCAAGGGGGTAGTGGTGGATTTCCGGATACGTGTCAGGACAAGCTTCCGAGAGGTGAACAAGTGTAGTTATCTTGTGTCGTATCTTGTCTTCTTTTTTTCTGTTATGTAGATTCATGGCCTTATCCTTGCTCTTTATCGTTCCTCTTACCTGTTTTTCCTGTGGTTCCGTTAATAGATAGCAAAAAGAAGACAAATCGAATTTGTATTCAACCGGGCTCAAGAATTCCCACGCCCAAAAGATCAGGAAAGCACCCGACGCCAGAGAAAGATTAGCGAAGCCGCTGCCGACATAATGTAGTAATTCTGCAAGGAGCCTTACATGTTCATGTGAGTACCCCGTTGGGGTTTTCTTTAAAATTTGCATAACTGTTTAATTGTGTGGCAATAATTCGCATATTGTGTGACGTCTTCTATAGTTTGCGCGTTATTTTTACAATATCCAACATTGTTACCAACTGACGTAGTGGCTCGCGTACCTCGCCGGTGGGGTTGTAATAGTGGCACCCAAAACGTGGTTAGGTTGATAATCATTTGTTTTCTTATCTTTTTATACCTTATAATGTATTAATTAACTATATTTGTAGCTTTTTCATTTAAAAAATAAATATTTATGAACATTTTTAATATCTATTAACTCATAAAATTTAAAGTGGTAGCACTGAAAGTTACTATATATTCATCTGAAGTGAAATGACAGCTGTTATGCTAATTTAACATCAGTGGCCATATTGACATTGATTTTTCTGGTATATTTTTACAATATATTACAAATCCAAGTATTTCTCGTAATATTATAAAAAAATAGTATGTTTCTAACTTAAATTCTCTTAAATAAGTACCTAATTCGGTTTGGAATAAAATTACAAGTGCATATCTTTCAGGTCTGTCTATTACATAACATAAGCTCACTTAAAAACATGTTTGGATTATATAATTTTGCCTATAAGTATTTTTAATTATAAGTAAATAGCTCTATTTCCTATCCATTATGAATAAGAGGAAAAAATCTTTTAAATTGCCATTAAGTAGTTAAAATAATCACTTTACTTCTAAAATTTTTCTTAGCCTATCTTAACTTGATTTTGAGATCAATTTTTTTAAAGCTTCCGTTTAAATAACACATATAATGTATTTTCCTATAATTTTGAGCGTCTTTTTATAACCTAAATAATCAATTATAAATTACAAATTCCTTTTAAAGAAAATTTTGCTTCCAAATATAGTTAACGTAACCAATTGAGTTTTAGTATAATTTCTAAAACATTATAGTAACGTAATGTTGTTATACTTGTTCCCTTAAACATTATCTTGCTCTCATATCGTGCTAAAAGTGTTTTCTTAATAATTTAAACTGCTATAACCTACAAACCTTTTTTTATAGAAAATTCTTTTAAATACAGTTAACGCAATTATCTAACTATACCTTTTACTTTTCAAAATGCTGTAATAAACTGGATCTCTTTATATCTGCTCCTTTAAACACTGCAATAAGGAACTTGTTGTTAACGTTTTATATTTAAGCTCATTTACGATAGTTGTTGATAAATTCCGCGATATCAAAAGAATATTTTAATAATTTGGAATACTGTTTCTTTATACATGTATCGTAGAATATTTCTTTTGTGTAGCGAGTATGATTTTGTTTTGATAACATATTTTTTTAGACATTGATATTCCAACGATGCATTGTAAGATCTATCAAGCGAGATTTACTGTCGAATTTGGTCGCCCAGCTGTATCTAAGTCTAGACGAGACCCAAGAAGTGTCGGTCGCTTAGCATTACGTAACTCTAGACAAGAATTTGGTTGGTAATTTTGTCGTTTTAGCAATTTGTGAATCATTTTTTTAAGAATGATGTTGGAATTTTTCTTCATTAGTCTGGGTGAAACTCAAACGAGAGCTTCTCATCCTAGCAAGTATATGTGTTACAAGATATCTTTCCGTTCTTCAACAATTTTTTCAGTAAATCGAGTTTTGATTACTATTATCCCTTCACATATCGATTTAAACCACACTAGATGGCATAAAATTATCTTTAAAATCGTTCAACCCTACGTACATTCAAAATTTTTTCACGTTTCATTTCCTTAACAATTTACCGAATGGTTTTTGTTCTTACTATGAATTAATTAACTTCAATCACTTATTCCTTCTCTTATACAGTATATACCGTTTACACGTTTAACTTATTTACCTTAAGGTACCTATCTTTTTGCTTTTGGTTGACTTTTCTTTGAACTTACCGTTAGTTTTATATCGCTTTATTACCTAGATTCTCCAGTATAACCCTGTCGTTTCATTTAATTAATATTCGAACTTTTCCTACAACATATTATTTTGTTTTCAGTATTTATCTTACATCGTTTAATTGTGTGGTAATTGTCGTAACTTTGGTTGTAATGACTCATTGAATTTTTATGATTGGTTTGAGCTGATGTTAGAGTGGATGCTTTCTTCTTTGGGCTCACATAGGAGACGGGGCCTATGCCATTGTAAAAAATAGTTCATATTCGCAGTTGCAAAAAACTAGGACTTTCTATTCCATGTGTTTTTTCTCTGAATTATTACAGTCGCCTACATTACCCTATACTATTATTTGTTTCTTTTTCCACTAAATCATCTTAACATATAAACATTTTTTTCGTTGTTTTTTATTGAACTTCTTGGTGAGGTGCTATCGCTTTTTATTGATATCTTATCAAATTCTCGGTTGTTTTAGCATATTGGGACAGTGTGTCTGCATTTAACTGCTTATAATTAGGCATTTTTGTGTGTTTAGGGCGTTACTGTTTTAAAAACTACCTTGAAACAGTTGGGTTTTTGTGTGAATGTAGTTGTAGTGATACTTTTAAGTTGTTGTGTCAACTTTTGTCTGATTTTCTTATCGTAGTGGATGCACTCGTTAGAAAAATGATCGTACTAGTTCTCGTTAAGAGTCTAGTGAATTTTTTTACTTATAATATACCTTAACTTGTCGGATTAATACCGCAGGTGGTCCTTCAGACCGACCCGTGTTTTATAGGGACAATTCTCTACCTTCTTTCGGACGCTTGTCCAAAAACTCTACTTTTCATATCCCGCTGTCTTCGTTTCTGCCTTATCTTTCTTTCGGTAGACCTGTTCTCGTCCCGGAACACCCGTCTACTACATAAGAGTGATTTTTCCATCACTCTGGGCTACTGACTACATTGGCTGGTTGAGTAATGCTTTGCTATCCACCTTTTCTTTCTCTTTAGCTCAATGCGAGCCCTTCCTCTATATTTTTTTTCTACCTGGAAGTGCCTTTTATGCATTCCAAATACCTACCTCCCTCTTTCTACCGTTCCTATTTCTACTGCGTTTTCATTTCCGTCAGTCACCGTGTGGTTGCGCGGGGGGTTTTCACAGACACCCGGACCACGTTTCTGGGAATCTTTCGTGAGGTCATGCGGTGCCGCTGTCAGCGCACATGGTCGCTAACAGTGAATGTATGTATGAGTGTGTGAATGTGTGAGTGTATGTAGAAATATCGTGTGGATATCGGGTGATTATATCACCGATATCAATTAACGCCGGTTGCAGGGATGCACCCAAATGCCTTTGCCGGTCCCTCGTACCATTTACTGCAAACGGGCCTGCTTCACAGGTCGCTCTTTTTAGGGGGTACGAGAAATTCCCATTTAACGGCTCCAAGGAGCCACTCTATCGTTATCTTACCTATTATCTTTGATAATAACTTAAGTTAATATCTTTACCTTATTTATTATCTTGGATAATAATCTTAGTTTAATATCTTTATCTTACCTATTACCGTTAATAATAACTTTAGTTTAATATCATTATCTTACCTATTATTTTTAATAATAACTAAAGTTTAATATCCTTATCTTACCTATTACCTTTGATAATAACTTAAGCTCAATATCGTTATCTTATCTATTATCTTCGATAATAACTTGAGATTTTGTTTTATCTTTTTATCTTCCTAACGTTTGGTATTTATGACCAGACGTGGGAATTATTTTTTTTAATATTAAGTGAAAAAGCTAACCTGATAGTAAATATGTAATTTGTTAGGTTATCAATGTAAGATTTTGTTAATTTACAACCATGTCATGGACAAGTTTTGATGTGTATTGTTTATTAAACCAGAGTACCAGTAATTAAAAATTTGCTAGAGTGTAGAGTAACTCACTCTTTTGAACATTTTTAAATTTGGGCATTTTTTTTTCAACAAAGAAACAGTCTAGATGCAACGCTCATGTGCGTCTGCACTTAGGAAACTGTAATGTCAGATTTAGTTTTAGTATATAGGTTAGGTGACTTGTCGCATTTGTTTTAGTTTAAGTAGTGTTTCATGCTCCCCGACAAATTTGTGCTGTCAATTATAACTGCGCCACACCAAAAACTCGTGTGTTCACTTTTCCGTTTCCTGGTAATCCGAAAGACGTGTTATCGGTCGAAAAAACCAGGTGGCGCCTCAAATAAACATTTTGTAGGAATTAAGTTAGAATTCATGTAGGTTAGTTAGGATTTATGTAGGTTAGTTAGGATCTAGATTTTAAGCTGTTACTGTGCTAACAGTCATTTTCTTTTTTTTAAGTTTTTTCTTTTATGGCTTTGTCGCGATTGTTACGTGCCGAAAAATTCGGCACTAAACATCCCAATCACGTTTTAATTTGCAAGAATTCCGCGCCATAAATTTAAAAGGACGTGTGCGTATTTCCGTCACTTCAGATGGTGCGTTGCGCAAAATTTGCGCCGGCGCGGTGGGCGAAGGGAGAAGTGGTGGATTTCCGGATACGTGTTAGGACTAGCTTCCGAGAGGTAAACAAGTGTAGTTATCTTGTGTCGTATCTTGTCTTTTTTTTTTGTTATGTAGATTCATGGCCTTATCTTTACTCTTTATGGTTCCTCTTACTTGTTTTTCCTGTGGTTCCGTTAATAGATAGGAAAAAGAAGACAAATCGAATTTGTATTCAACCGGGCTCAAGAATTCCCACGCCCGAAAGATCAGGGAAGCAGCCAACGTCCGAGAAAGATTAGCGAAGCCGCTGCCGACATAATGGAGTAATTCTGCAAGGAGCCCTACATGCTCACGTGAGTACCCCATTGGGGTTTTCTTTAAAATTTGCATAACTGTTTAAATGTGTGGCAATAATTCGCATATTGTGTGACGTTATCTATAATTTGCGCGTCATTTTTACAATTATCTAACATTGTTACCAACTGACGTAGTGGCTCGCGTACCTCGCCGGCGGGGCTGTAATAAAGTATCTATTTTCTTTAATTCAATGGCTTTTCGAATTATTGATGTTTAATTTAAATAGGCACAAACATTAAATTTTCATCATATTTTTCAGTTTTATAGGAAATTGTAAAAAAAATTCAACTGTCCTGCGCTTATCCCAAAAATTTGGTGAGTGTGTACTTGTTTGTTTAAAATGCATTGAAGCCGTATATCATAAACTAAGCGGTAAGAATAGAATTAGTAATAAAACAGCTATAAATTGCTTTTGACCGCATTAAAAAATCTGGTTTAGTTTACAACTTACGCACTTCTAAACAAACCAAGAACTTTTTAGTAATATAAAAATAGGAATTTAGTGAAATGAAATGTTATAAGATAATTTAATATAAAATAATTTTATTGTGTAAAAAGTTATAATTAAAAAGTAAATTGTTATTGTTAGTTTTACAAGCAGCACCAAACAATAACACTGCGCCCAAGATCATAACTTACAAGGACATTATGCAAAAGGTGACCGCGCCAAAGAGCTCCGCGTCCAAGACCGCATTATCCCAGGATATCGCAATCACATCCAACGACACCACTAAAAGAACACGGATAATAAACAAGGTTCTGCAACTGACGCAGAGACTAATAAGCTCCTACATGGCCACGACCTTCGACATTGCCTCACTATTGGCGGCTATATGTGATATACTACAATCTTGCAATATCACAGAATTGAAGCACGTTTTAGAAGAACACCGTAGACATCGCAATATTACAAGAAACAAGAATGACACCCCACCTCCCCCCACCACCACCAGACAGATTAATTTAACTAGTACAAGCGTCTACAAAAGAGACGGCACCGCGAATCCTAGACAAACCGTACACGGAGAAGTGGTAGTGCTAATATGCAAGAAAATACTACACGAAAAACCAAAACTAAGACCGACTATAATAGAAGCCACTGAAGTGCAACTTAAAGCAAATGACCACCTCATTCAAACAATTTCAATCTATTGAACTCCCAGCCACGCCCACTTACGCCCTGTGGACACACACGACCTACTAAATGATGACACATCAACAATACGTTTCCGAGATTTAAATGCAAAACATCAGACTTGGGGTCTACACCAGCTACATATCTCCCAAATCAATATATATGTATATTTAAATGGAATTATTAAGATTTAAGAATTATTGCTACATTGTATAATTGAAGGACATAATAAAAGGTTAATGAAAGTTTACAAACCAGACATGAGAACGGACACAGTTACATTGTATTCCAGACGTAATATGACACTGCATGCAGGTAAAAGTAGACAATAAGACTGAAATTATTAGAATAAAGATTATTAAAATGTAATACTAGTTACGTTTTGGCCTTGGGAGCTGCCCTTTTAAAAAGTCTTCTTCCAAAAACTCTTGCAACAATTTTTATTTAATCAGAAATTACAAGTGGAATTTTACAAAACTACATAAAATTACTGTACGTCGAAGTTACTGTTAAATGAATTTAAATTAGGGCGAGTAGCCTAAACAGCCAATAATGCAAAAGTTGTGCAGCTCAAGACTGGCTAACTATCTGGGACTCCCGGGGTATTTATGTTGTTCCTGCTCCTCACGTTTCCGTAGGAGCTGCAGAGCTCATGTCTGCTTATTTCTTTATTCAATTATATAATAAAAAGAAATCATCTTAATTCTAATAATTGCGGCTTTATAACCATCTGTGACCTGCACCTGCAGTATCACTTGCGTCTGGAATACAATGTATTTACACCCGTTCTCACAACTTGTTTGTGAACTTTCATTAACCTTTTCTTTATTTATCCTTGAATTACATTGTTGTATCTAACTTAAGTTTCTTAATAATTTCTATTTAATTATACATATATTGATTTGAGGGATATCTAACTTACTTTTTATTGTATAAAGAAATATCAAACATGAGATATGCAATTCCCACAAGCAATGTGAGGAGCGAGAATAGCATAAATACCCCCAGGAGCCCAAGATGGCCAGTCGGTCTCGAGCTTCACAACTTTAACATTGTTGGTTGTTCAAGCTACTCATTTTAGTTTTAATTAATCAATTAGTGAAAATAACTTTGATTAATTTTAATGTAAACGTTAATGAACATAACGTAGCCATTTATTAAATTCACTTGTAATTTCTGTATACATTAAAATACACTTGATTCGAGTGTAAATTTGGAAATAGTCTTTTTAAAAAGAAGCTCCCAAAGGCCCAAAACCTATCTTGCCTACAAAGAAAAACGGACGCATCCTCTATACACACTCTATGGGCAAAGATTTCGACACCGTCGTACCCAACACTCCAACGAGAGTCTTTCCAGAAAAAGACAACAGGCAAACATCTTGGTCATTTCAATCCTCAAGACCGTGCCTTAATCAATAGAAATTGAAGTTATACAAAACCTCAGCTCAGATTCCTTTCCAGTTATCACGAAAATCCAAATTCGACAATAGACAACTAACAGGAGCCTCAGAACACGACAAAACTGGAAGAAATTCAACAAAGCACTCCAGAGAAAAGATTATTTGTGGGAATTTCAACAGCGCACAAGATATCGACGAGGCAATTTTCCACCTAATGAACACCATAGCAAACGCACTACAACAAAGCACAGAGAAGATATCGTCGCAAGATAAACGACCCAGCCTAGCTAACGACATAAAAGACGCTATCAGGGACAAAGAGTCACAATACCCGCAACCCACAAATGAAAAGACAACTTAACAGAAAGCAATAAACCATAAAACTCTTGCTAAATGAGCACCACAACAAATTCTGATCCGTCCACATAAACGATGCGCAATAAGTCAAAACACTCAACCACAAAAATATCAACACAATTGTTTATACAAAAAACAGGAAATTAAGTTTCTTTACCTGGAGTAGGCTTCGTCCTTCGTCAACTCTGAAGATGGGGTACCAGAAACCCTCGTCGTTGTGTCCATATATTTCGATTATGCCTGGACCCAACTGATCCCCACTATCCAAATCCTTGGCACCACCTCTAATCTTCAACCCAGATATTTGCCTTGTCCAAACTTAACATTCTATATCAAGTACACTACATGCATACTAGTTAAGCTTTAGGATTCACTTACCCAAGTACCATCCATTCATTCAATCGGGTCGTTGTAATAACGGCACCTTTTGTCTAGACCTTAGCACCCACTCGTGCAATATCACTTTTATTACTTTTGCGGTACGTTACTACAGCTTTACATATTTTCAAACAGGATGTTGTATGCTACTTTACCGAATATACAATAATTAATACACGTAAGAGCATATACTATCAATTACGTTGAAGATCTAAGCGCGACCTCAGATCTAAAAGGAAAGAGAGCTTCAATATCTTTGTCAAAGTATTTATACGCTTTTCACACCCCTCAAGGAACCTCTCTTCATTGATAAGCTTGTTTGTAAAATCACTTCAACAAATTTAGGAACGTAACGTCTGTAAAATTCCGAGATCATCTTAATATTACACTGAAATTTGTTTAATACCTCAACGGACGCGCGCTTCTCTTAACTGCCTAGCTTTAGACCAATGATATAGCTTTTCCTCGTCATAACGCTCTACCTATCAGCTATCTTTTTTCGTTCTACCCATATTTATTGTCTCTTTTAGAAACCCCTCTCAAGCTACAAAAAATCGATATTGTTGTTGGCATTTACATTTACCCGTGTATTTTAGACGTGACTTGTAACCAACGCTTTCTTATACGTTTCTCTGTCTGTCTTACATTATCGATCTTTTATTTCACTCAGTCTTCACGGCACTTGTTATTGTTAGCAGTTTGTCAAATCGACCGTTGCAACAATTTCATAGAAACTCTGTCTCAACCTATAATCCAGTTCTATGAACCTGACATTTAATTACGGGTGTTTCTTCAAAGCCACTTGTTATTTAAAATAACAATTCCGAGTTTCTCCCTTTCTCAGTATTTGTAAATGAACGTTTGCTTTTATGTGAATGGAAAGATGCGTTTAAATTATTGATTTCATATACTCGAAAACTCTGTTTCTGCTTCCATGCGCTTGATTAAAAATTATTACAATTTAATTATGCGTACCCTTAAGTTTTTATGTACTCTAATGCTTTTCCCTTTGTGCAATTTTAACATTCTAATTTAGAATTACAAAATCTGCTAATAACCGTCCGTCTTCACTATCTAAACTGATTAAATTGGCGCGTAAATAAATTATTCCTACTTTCTATATACACAGTTGATAAAATTTTATTGTCTAGACTTATTTAACCTATAATTCCACGACAATATATATATATATATATATATATATATATTAAAGAGGTTCTAAGTCTTCGGTAGTCTTCGGAATTCTCAGGAAGGCTCCGTGATTTACGTTTGAGGCCAAGTAAGAACTTAAATAACTATAGATTAAATATATATACAGTTTGAGAGGTTTAAAAGTCATCGACGGTTTTCGGAACTCTTCGGAAGGCTTCGTGATTTACTTGTTGGACAAAGTAAGAACTTAAGGAGTTATGATATGAATATAAGAATTATAAATTGAACATATATACAGTCTTAAGAGGTTCAAAAGTCTTCGGAACTCTTTGAAAGGCTTCGGGATTCACTTGTGAGGCCAAGCAAGAACATAAATAACTATAGATTGAACATACAAAAGGTTCAGAAGTCTTCGACGGTCTTTGGAACTTTTCAGAAGGCTTCGTGGTTTACTTGCGGGACAAAGTAAGAATGTATAGAATTATGGTATGGACATATGTACAGCTTGAAGTAGTTCGGAAGTCTTCGGTGATCTACGGAACTCTTCGGAAGGCGTCGTGGTAGTGGTGCCTTATTCCGTCGCCGTGCAACTCTACGGGGGTGGAATCAACACATTCACTAGATGCCACTGGTGATGGTGGGTGGGCGTTAAGAGTTTCCAGCCTATACGTGGTTTAATAACAATTTTATGGTAGCGAATTTAGCGGCGCGCCCTAGGTACGGCGGCAGGCAGCGTTACTGTGGGAGAATAAGCAGGTTATGAGGAGCACTGCTTGCTGAAGTATTACCAGGCTACGGTGGGCACTGCCAGTGGATTCCTTAGACCGTGACGAGCACTAACGAATCTTGTTTGTCGAATTTGCAATTGTATTTATATGCTTTCTTTCTCCATGCAGGGTATGTTGAAAAAACGTTAATAGGGTGGTTATCCAATAGGATCGTGGGGTTTAGTTTTCGTATGTCAAATATGTACACGTGCTGATGACCAATTGGTTTGCTAGTTTTAGTGTAGCACAAAAAATGAGTTTGATTCCCGGTTTTCTATGAGTTTGTTCTGTGTTCAGCACGTGTACTTTGATATAGAGCATCAATTCACTTCAAGAGTTTTAATAATTCGCATCCCACCCCAAAGTTGGCATAACAAGACATTTGCGGATTCATTGTTAAACCGATTTTGTTATTTTCTATTTACTAATCCTACCTTTGAAAACAATCGTTCCACAGGAACCAATGCAGCTGTAATCCTGAAAAGATCTCTGACCTTCTGATTGAGTATAAGATACTGCTGTTCGCTATTTTCCCACAACTTCAGTCAAAGAATTACGTAATTACGTAATTTGCTGCTTGCTGGTGAATCATCAATTTTAGATAGTATACCTGTATAAAAGTTTAACATCAAAATTGTCTTGGTCACTATCTTCCAAAGATTCCCAGAGTGGCAAAAACTCCTACCCATTTCATATTGGCTCAATACAATTTTAAAAGTAGAAAACGATTCTTGCTTTAAAGTTTTACCCCAAACTGTAAGGTTGATAATTTTTATTTTATGCCGTGGATTTAAAACTAATACAGCACAATAAAGCCAATTAGTTAGCCTATAATGTTTCGTTAACTTATGTCGTGCGGTTTGATAAGCAATTAATAGTTGTTCATCGATGATAAAACGATCCATTTTAACATTTAAAGTCTTTACTGTGGCTTCACTTAATCTAAAATCATGTTGATGCCAATTACTACAAAATGAAGTGTAACGTACTTATCTCCCCCTAATAGTTCACTAACTTGTTTGAACATTTTTAAAAACTTAACAAGCGAGTCTACAAGTTGCCACTCACTTCACTTAAATTAAAAATTTTCAAAGCACTCGCTACTACACAAACACACAATATCTAGTTTTAATTTTAGCGCGACGCCTAACATATCATGCGTAGAATTCCACCTGCTAATTAAGTACCAAAATTGGGGTTATCCGAATCGGTGTCCCAGCATCCTTACAAGCACCTCTGAAGCGATTATTAATCTGTTCAGATTTTCTTACTTTTTTGAATAAACGACGAACTTTTGCTATACAATTGCTTGCATTTCTTGTTTCGTCGTTATCAGATGCAGAATCTTCTGCATCATTTCCACTTTATTCGTCTTTGGTTTTGGTTTCTTCTCCTGTAGAGTTGAGGTTCAAGTTTTTAGCATAACTTGCACAAACAAGTTTAAGTTGTGAGCAGTACATCAAAAGTGTTGGTTTATATTGTCAAAGCTGGGTAGGAGTATCTTCAGTACTTTCATGAAGGAAGTATTTGCTGTGGTGTTATCCACAGTTATGCCTTGAATTTTCAATTGAACACCATACTTTTCTAAACAATAAAAATAGCTTTGCAGTAGCTTGCCCTGTGTGTTGACCACGAAATGGTACAAAATCTATCACTATCGACTGAAGTTTTCAATTTTTGTCAATAAAGTACGTAATTATTTCATTTAACGCTGTCCAACCATCTACTGTAAAGAATTTTTTATTTAGTTTGTTGCAACATTTTTAAAACCGTGTGCTGAAGGTTATAGAAACGAGAAAACACCATGTTTTTCAAAGCCTTTCGTCCAGGCAGTTTTATTCCTGGTTGAATGCAATCAAAGAACTGGCGAATTGTCTCATCGTCAAAAAATAAAAAGGTAGGTATTTAGTGGCTATCCAATCTACGTAGCACTTACAGCTACCTTCCTGATCCTGTCTTGCAGATAGATACCTAAGTTAAAATGCATAGATCATTTAACAAAACGATAAATGGAAGCTACCTTAAATGCAGATTGAAAATTAAAAAAAGGATAGTTTTGATTTAATTGTTCAATTTTTTATTAGACATCTACTTTCAAGCCGATGCAATCAACCCGCACACTTAGCATTTCTTTATTACACTTTTTGTTCAAATTTTTTTAATTTACAGTATATATTCGTTAACATCGTACATCCTATGTGGGATTTTGAGTAGCTTTAAAAATCGTCAAAGAAAAAAGTAAGAAGGACGAAAACCGAGCTTCGAGCCGAGCCGAGTTAAGCTCGAGCTCGAGGCGAACACTAGTTCGGAGGTGTAATTGAACAATGTTGGAGTTTTCTTATGAATTTTTATAATCCTTGCCATTATGTACTGAAAAGGAAAGGTATTTTTTAACTTAACCTAACTTTAAAAATTCGTGGCCGAATTACATACAGGCATATACAAATTTCGGTTATTATGGCAGCAACTCGAACACCATACTCCTATTGAACCACTGGGATGGCCGTAACCGTATATTTTTATATTTCTATGCTCTGGTTCCGGGCACTTTAACTAAGTAAAATATAATTGTTTGTACAGGCAGTTTAAACAAAAATTTGAACCTTAGGCTATCTATAACCTGTAACTGCAATTTTGCTAGTCTATTATAGTTACCTAAAAAGTTACTTAATATATGTATTTACCCTTTTTTCTTAACGAAAACTTTAAGAAATATTACTAAACAACACACAGCGGATTTCACGTAACCGCCATTAAAATTTCACTAGTACTTACTGATACTTTTTATAAGTAAGGGCAGAAACATTTTGATTTTATGTGGTAAATTTAATTTCATCATGGAATAATATCCCTATTTAATAAATCAAATACAAATGTCAAGTATGGTCGGATCTGATGTGATGACCGCTGATGGTACTCCTACGCTATTGCTTGAAATGTTATTTCAGTTAGTCCAGCACAGATTGTGTCAAGATAAAGCAAAAAGGAAAAGAAAAACTATTAATGTTAATCAGTCTCATTGGTGGTGTTGATTGTTGCGACCAGAGTAGCAGCTTTTATATGACAAATACTCGAGGTAATAAATGGTATTTTTGCCTGATCGCGTTCAGATTAGATCTTATAGAGCAAAAGACGTAGCTGTTGCATAAAAGGGGAAGAAAACTAAATCATCTCACTTTTAAAAGAAGAATAGCCTTTTCTGTTTTGGAGAAATCTGAGAGCAGAAAAGGAGGAGATCATCAGCTCTCGAAAACATAGACTCACGATATGACAACTTGGATCATCTAGTAAGCCAACAGAAAAATCAGACAAGATGCCGATTGTGTCATAATAAAGTAAAAACTATATGTATGAAATGTAAAGTCGTACTACATATTTATTGTTTTGCACCATATTACACACACCAATAAGATTTTTTAATTATAAAGCAAGCGTTGGCATTTTATTATCTATTTATTGTTTACTATTAAGTTCTTTCATGTAATTTTTTGTACATGCGATTAGAAAAAAATAATGTATTTTTACGCTTTCCTATTGTCCTTTTAAAATGACACTTAAGTAAAACACTTTCCAAAGTAGGTAGTTAAGTAAATCTTGCTTTTGTTCTTCTTATTTATCAATTTTAAGTAAATAGTACAACAAAGAAACGGGCTACGGTAATCCGTACGGACCAGAAAGAAAAAGTAAAGTACAATAAGCAAAAGAACAGTACGCCCGCACCAAGTACCGCAACAAGAAACAGCAAGGGGAATCCAAACAATTAACACCATGCAAGCTGAAACATCTTAGAGTGGCGTCGATCACGCAGAACGAACAGCAAAACCTCAAGAAATGAATTTATTTACAAAAAAAAACTCCAGCAAAACAACATATAATAAGGAACAGTAGCTTGTGGAGAAAACAACATTCATCCAAAACATCCGGAGGATTTTTTTTATTATTATTTTTATTTATTCTAACATTACAATTAGTCTGCTACCTAAAAATTACAGCAAACCTGTTACTCCTAAGAAATCTAACAGAATTATTTGCTACCTTAAATTATATTAGTTAGTTTTATATTATTTGCGTTTGGAAATACTCGTGTGTGTGTGTGTGTGTTTGTGTTTTGTGCGCGCGTGTGGGTGCGTGAGTGTGTGTGTGTGTTTCTGTCTGTGGTAATGTCCTTGGGACTGCTTTCCTTCCCAGCTTCCGACCGTCGGCAGCCGGAAATCAGAAACCGAGAAGTTCGCATTCCTGTACGTGTCCTGGCCGTCGGCAGCCGGAAACCAGGGGAACCACGTACAGTCCCTGGTGTGTATGTGTGCACGTGTGCGTATATATCTGTGTCGTATGCGTGTGCGTGCAGGTACGTGTACGTGCGTGTTAGCGTATGTTTTGGTGTGTGTATGTGTGTGTTTTGTCGTGCCAGTGTGCTATAATGGTGTGCGTGTTTATTGTTTTCATGTTTATGTGTGCGTGTGCTTATGTCTGTGGTGAGGTCCTTGGGACTGTTTCCCTCTCCCGGTTTCCAACCGCCGGTAGCCGGAAATCAGAAACCGAGAAGTACGCGTTCCTGTACGTGTCCTGGCTATCGGCAGCCGAAAACCAGGGAGGCCACGTACAGTCTCTGTTGTGTGTGTGTGTGTGTGTGTGTGTGTGTTGTGTGTATTTTGTCGTGCTGATGTGTTGTAATTATGTTGTCAGAATATTTCCCCTGTAGTAATTTTTAGTTGCCCTACAAAATTGGAAATATAAACATTACGTTACTGAAGCTAGGGTTAGATTTCTTAAAGCAATTACAAATTTGGTTAGTATTGTCTCTTGTTTATTTTAGTTAGTTGTATTTTTTATTTTAGATGGTTAGTATTGAGTCCTTATCCTACTAATGTTAGTATTCTAATGCTAATAAGTGTTCTGGGGGAAACTTGTGTTTGAGATACGTTTGCCGTACTTTTGCCGTTTTCACTATTTCCACTTCGTTTTCACTGGTATCACTCCCGGTCGTCAGGATTCACGAGCCTTCTGGTAGATCTTTAGGAGACACGTGGTTCCTGGTATGTCCTTGGGAGAATGCCACTTGTTTGTTGTCGGTTCCCATGTGTGTAGGGTGGATTGTGATTTTGTATTGCACGTTCGATGCGTTACGTCAAACTTCTATGTTTCGTGTGATCTGTGTTTGTGGTATTTGTGATGTGTGGGGTTTGTATGGTGTTTGTGTGTGTCCTGTCAGAGTCCGTTTGTGTACCTTTGGTGTAGTATAGTAGTAGTTTGGTGAGTGATTCTGTTTAGGTAAGGAAATATGTTTTCGTTCCAGAGCATGTCCGAGAAGGGTATGTCCCGTAGGATTGTCCTGTCCATTCCTAGGTCCTGTTACAGTTCGGTGCAGTGGAACACCAGATGTTCCGGTGTCCCCATCTCACCACATGTGCAGTTGTTGTTGTCTTGGAAGTCGAAGCGGTTCTTGTAGGTTGGATAAGGGCCATGCCCCGTGAGAAAATGAATGAGCCCTTGTGCGGCGACCAAGTGGTGACAGTTTAGTCTGTCTCGGATGTTTGGGATGAGTGCGTATACCCTCCTTCCATTTGTGCCCTGGTTCCATCTATCTTGCCACTCGGTTTGTATTGTGTCCTGAATTTCCTTTTTTATCCGAATTTCTGATGTTGCTTTTAGCATTTCCCGGACTTTTTCTGGTTCGTTGTTTTTTAACCAGTATGTCGCCGCTCTCTTCCTGATATACAGATCAAGAGGGAGGACTCCTAATATCACATAGAGGGCGTCGTGTGATACGGTTCGGTATGCTCCAGTAAGTCTTATTAGTACCCCCCTTTGGATACTGTTGACTTTTTGTTTGGGTTTTACTAGATGTAATCTGGTTGCCCAGGCGCTCGCTGCATGGCTTATTATTGCTGCAAGTACGCTGGATAAGTATAATCTTACACAGTTTAGGGGTATATTGTATGTACGTTGTGCAAGAGTTGCTATGCATTGCATAGCTTTACTGGCACCTGCAGTCACTGTGGCAATGTGTTTTTCATAGTTCAGTTTTTCACCAAGGGTTAGCCCTAGGTATTTGGCCTCCCGTGTTCTTCGTATTCTGCCTCTGTTCAGTTTAATGATAGGGTCTCTTTCTAGAGAATCTTTAACTATCATATAAGTTGTTTTGTCATGTGCTATCGTCATCTTATTTGCGTTGCACCATTCTAGGGCTTTGTTCAATGCGGTGTTTGCATTGTGCTGTAGTTCATTTCTGGAACCTCCTTCCACCACCAACAAGATGTCGTCCGCATAAGCTACTATGGACCTCACCTCATTTGCGGTTTCCAGCTGCTCCAAAAGCTCCTCAGTCGCAATGTCCCAAAATATGGGACCGCAGACTGACCCCTGTGGGCATCCTTTGGTGATTGATTTTGTGATGTTTTTAGTACCAGACAATGTTACAAATCTATCCTGGCAATAGCTTCTGAAGGTATGATGTAGTTGTTTTGGACATGGAGGATGTCTACGCGAAAAATAATTAAGCAATACCCAAATTTTAACTTCGGTTGTGATATTTACATTAGATAAAAAAAAAATATATATCGCGGAATGTTTTTAGTCACTTGATTAACCTACTCTTTAAATATCAAAATACGCATAAAAAACTATTTACATAACTATATTTAGATACTTACTTAAGAGTCCATAATAGGCACTTTTTAAAAGTAATAAGGATTATTCACGGTGGATGGCTTATTAGATGTTTACGGAGAACTACTTAACATAGCGCTTTGAATTTTTGGCCACTTATGTAACCGAACATGTTCCCTCGATCTAAAATATTTTCAACTATGCAGTATTACCAATTCTAATAAAACGTAGTAGTAACTTTGTTATTTTAAATAAAATACCCTATACCCAATGCCAGTTTTCGATTTCTTGTTTATTTTTGATTAATTTTTCTTAATACTGTCGTAAACTTATCTGGCATAGTTTTCAAGTTTTTTATTATTTTCTGTTTTTTAATAGGGAAACATGCTTCCATTTAATGTTGATAAACATATGCTTTCATTCTGAACGAATCTGCACCTTGACGAAGTTCTAAAATACTAGAACAGGTATAATGGCTTGCGTGTTTCGATGAACTAAACAGCCGAATTATAGGTTTAACCAAATTAGTGGGGTCTTTAGTGAGAACCAGATTAAGACAGGTCCTCGAAAAAGGGCAGCAGCTTTTTTGGTACTTAGAGCGGCAGAGACCATAGGGGTCGGTATAACATTCAAAGACACACTACTGAGATGAGAAGGCATTACATGTGATTTTCTAATGCTCCACCCAAAGGTGCTACATTGGCCAGGAAGCGAGTTTTATTACCTGGAAAATTTGGAATTTTGCCGAATCCTTGCTGTTCCAAGCAAGGTAGGGATTTTTAACGTGCGTGACAACACTCACACACGGGACCTCCATTTTACCTCTCATCCGAACGAGGGTGTATTTTTGTGAAAAATGCTCACCTGCCATTTTTCAAGCAGTCGGCCGTGTCGGGATTTGAACCCGGAACCTTGGGTGTAGTAGTCACACACATACCACTACGCCACGGAACCGCCGATGTGGAAGGCATTATAATTTGAATTAGGGCCGCTATACTTGCGGCCACGTCCCCAATGCTCCACCCGGAGGTACTACATTGGGTTTAGACGCGAAAATAAACGTGCTTCTTATTAATTCTAACTTCATAATTAATCCACCCTAAATAAGAATCTAAATAAAAATCTAACAAACTGAAACAAAAACTAAAAACAGGGTTTAAATAATGGTATCCCTAGCGTTGACTTTGGAGTGTGCCCGATCAACAAGACACAAGCAAATATGAGAGCGGGAGGGATCCGTAATATCGGATAGCAGTCGCCAGCTCTGCTTACCAGTGCGACCTGAAGGGTCGACTTAAAACTATACAAATCTAGCTAGCTAATTTAAAATGGATTCAAATTTCCAAGGCAATTGCCAAAAGTATTAATAGTGAATCCAGCTATTTTGCCTGCTCTATAAATTTACAAATTCGTCCTCCCTGATCTAATTATTTTATCCTAAATTTGTCCCTAACGTTCCCTATCATTCCCTAACTGACATATTATATATACAATCTTCTTTTCTATATATACTGCGGCCAAAAATTGGCGACAGAACGTCAAACGAATCAAGCCACAAAACAATACAATGCAGGCAAACAATATTAGTGTAAAAATAAATATAAATATAATATAAATATATAAATAAACATATAAATAAATTTCTGAATAAGCAAAAGGATGTAACAGTGCATTAATCAGCAAAAGCAGATACATTATCAGGTGCACTCGCATGAGCATTATATCGACTAGCGCCATTACACAAAAAACGCGCTTGTTAGATTATTTCAAAATCTGTTTAAAATCACAAATTAATGCTCGTGCGAGTACAGTCGCCAGAATTTTATTCTTACCTTCAATATAAATTTCTCCAGCATCCGAAGATCTGGTCGTCTACCTATATCTATTGGTTTTCTACCTTTATGGGGGAGTTGGATATGCACTGTTAAAGTCCTGGTGGGTATGCACTAAATGTTCTTGGGGGGATCACAATCACTATCACTTCACTTTCAAGTCCTTGGCGGGGGAAGGGGGGGTGCGCGGTTTCAATCTATTTTATTCTTTGTTTATTTTATTGATTTAATTTAATTAGGGTTTCTGATTTATTTGTTATTGTTTATTTCTTATTATTTATTCCCGATTTCCCGATTTTCCGCGCATAATTATCAAGTAAGACAGTGATTGTACTAGTGGTGTGCGGGTTTCTTGTGCATATTGGATATTTGGGTATAATTATCGTGTTAATTTTTTAATTTTTTTTTTTAGTTTAAATCAGGTTTTGGCTATTTCAATGCTCGTATCCTTACTCACGCTAAGTCAATCTAAAATTTTTCAATCTTCCCACCAACCCCACCGAATTTACACGCTGTTGTCACTGTCTAATCTCGCAACCCTTCCCGCGAATTCTTTTAAGGCTGTCCAGAACGCCTTCTGGTTAACCACTTCCCCGACTTCCTCTAGGCTCTTTGGCCATGCCAGACCTAGTATAGCTAGTTTGCTATCAGCCAACCCTCTATTTTCCGCCTCAAGCGGGCAGTCGAAGAGCACGTGCTCTGCGCTTTCCGCGCCCTCACCGCATTCGCAGCGGTTGCTGTTGGTTAAACCGAACCTTTGTAAATACGCCTTCAGGGCGCCGTGCCCTGTTATCAACTGCACCATTTTGTGATCGAGCATAACCTCGATCCTACCTCTAGCTTCCATACTCGGTATGAATTTGTGGGTCAACCTGCCCGTGGCAGCGTTGTTCCACCTCTCTTCCCATTGTCGAATTGATTTTTCGCGCAGCTTTCTTTTAATTAAAGACCTCGATATCGACGAATGTGATATCCGAAACTCGCCCGTCGCGGCCGCTTTAGCTAATTCGTCAGCCCTATCATTTCCTAGGTTACCATCGTGCCACCTAACCCAACAGAACTTTAAACGTCGAAACTCGAGCGCTGTATGCGCTATTTTCCAGACGTCCGCCTGGACGTCTGTCGAGGTGTTCATGTTAGTTAATGCCGTCAGCGCTGATTTACTGTCGCTGATTATATAATAATCGTCTCTGCCTGTGTGATTTATTACGTAATCGATAGCCATTTGCATGGCTACCAATTCGCACTGGAAGATAGTGCTCCAGTTTGCGAGTTTGGTTTGAAACCGGAACACCTACCTTTCCTGCTTAAACACGACAAACGCCGCGCCTGCTTGCCCGTCATCCATTCGTGAACCGTCCGTGTAAATTCTGATACCCGTCGCGTTCCGATCACCTTCGACAAACTCGATTCCTCTAATATCGGCCGGGTGCCCTAACTCTGATCCGACAATCTTTTTCTCTGCCTCCCTATTGCCAAGACAAAATATCTTCGATAAATTCGCGTCCTTTTCCGGTATCTACTAACCTTCTATCTCGAAACTCCCTAACGGCATATTCGATAGGGAGAGTCTTACTGATAACCAGGACCGCCTCCGTGGAGGTGGTCCTGTACGCCCTCGCCGCCTTCAACGCGGTAATGCGTTGAACGCTCGTCAATTGACGCATCTCTCAAACTTTGCAACCTTCCGCCCATACAGATGCTGCGTACAGCATTGCCGGCTCTATCGCTCTGACATAGACCGTCCTCAGCGATTCGCCTCTGAAACCCCAGTTTATTTTCGCCGCCGCCATCATTTTATTTGATAATTCGCCGCTCTTGCTTTTTACGTATTGTACGTGCGCTTTTCAATTTAATTTATTGTCTATTTTGACACCGAGGTACGTGATGGCGTTTTTGAACAGGATTTTTTCCCCTCCTAGCTCTAGCCTAGGGGGTCGCTGTCCCGGTTTCGTCCCGAAATATAGTGCTTCCGATTTTGAAGTATTAAATTTCAATTTTACCTCCCGCGACCATTCGTGCAATTTATTTAGCGCCTCGTTTGGTTTAGTTCGCATGTCCATTAATAATCGCGATCTGATAATTAAAAGCGTGTCATCCGCAAACCCAACGATTGAGCATCCTGCGGGCAACTTGACCCTAAAGATGCTCTCATATAACAAATTCTAACTTCCATTCCACCTCGCGCGACAAAACTTCACCCGGAATTTCAACCTGTGCTAGTCGCCCCGAGAAATAGCTCTTGACTAACGACATCAAGTTACGCGGACAACCCCTACGATCTAACTCGCAAACGATTAATGGCTACCAGGCAGCATCAAATGCTCCTGAAATGTCCAAAGCAACAACAACACAGTACTCTTTAGCATCTCTCGCTTGCTTAATTTCCCCGACAACGAATTCTAGTGCGTCAATAGTCGACTTTCCCTCCATAAAACCGAACTGTCGGTTATTAAAACCACCGTTGTCTCGCACTAAGTGCTCAACTCGCGTAGTCAGAACGCGATTCAAAGCTTTCCCCAGCATCGGTAGCAAACTAATTGGACGATAGCTGCCCGGATCTGACGCATCCGCCTTTTTAGGTTTAGGGATAAATTTCACGTTCTGGACTTTCCAGCAACGCGGAAATACGCCCCTCTCTAAACAAAGATTAAACAACCCGGCAAACACACACGGGGCTAACAGGCACGCCCCGGTGCCTTCTTAGGGTTCATCCTCCTAAGAGCCCTTACGACCTCGTGAACTAAGATTGTCTAATCGGCACCTGTTCCTTGCGCCTCAATAGCTTCCCGACATACTAAATCGTGCAACCCCTCATCCTCCTCGGGATTATCTGATGGGAAAAATTTCTCTAATAAATACTCCGCCGTGGTTTTAAAACCTTCAGTATATTCGCCATTTGTTTTCTTTATATTACCGAGCGCGATTTTCTGTTGTTTACCTCTTATTACGCGGTATGCGGTACCCCAAGGTTTCTTCTCGGAATTTCGCGTGCAGAATTCTTTAAATTTATTTGTTCGCGTTTCTTCTATTAATATTTTATATTCGCGGTTACTTTGATTATATTCGAGTCTCCGTTGTTCTCTTATTTCTCCCGAGGCGCGTTGATAGCGGCGCCTTAGATTACGCGTTTCTGCCCGCTTGGTGGTTAGTTCGCGAGTCCACCAGGGTACGCTGTATGTTTTCTTTCGCGGCATGGAGTAGAACGACGCGTCTACCACAGCGTCGTTTTATTTTTTCGCGAGTGTTTCTATTTCGTCTGCCTCTTGGCAGTTTAATAGCTCGTTTTGATTTTTGAGCTCCTCAAAACGTCATCTAATAGCCTAGGATCCATAGTCGATGTTCCTGGTGATGACTGCCTTCAACCGCTGCATCGTGGGGCACTGGCTGGACTTCGCATCATGACGAGTGTCGACCCTAACGCTACTAACCCTGTCGTTCGACCTCGCACAGACAACACAGCAAGAAACTGCCCGCCTACAGCTCTTGAACCCATGCCCCACTTCGGCGCAGTTACCGCAAAACTGCACCCGCTCCTTACACTCTGTGGACCTGTGGCCGAACTCGTAGCAACGGAAGCGCTGGATCATTGAGAAATGATCCCGAGCCCAAACCTTACGCCAACCCAAACAAACTGCCTCCGACAAAAAACACCTACTAGCCGCCGGCGAAACCTCAAAAACGACGCTGGCCAACGGATCTCTGGGTCCCCTGTCACCAAACCGGAACATCTCCTTTACCTCCTCCTCAAACCTAATCCCCCTGAAGCGGGGGTTCTGAACAATCAACCTCTGCTGGAGCTCTTCTTGCTTCATCTCCCTCTCTACCCCAGGGAGCACGATGCGCGGCCTCTTCTTCTCGATGGTCCTTGTTGTAAGACCCTGACAAGCCCCACCTACTGCCGACTGCAAACGCCTGGCATCCTCCTTACCACCACACTCGACAACAACGCCACCCCTACGCGTCCGACGTGCTCCGACAACAACAAACCCATCCTTGTCCGGGTCACCATGACGTCGTGCTTCATCCCTGGATTGGCGTCAACACGAACTGCGACCGTCGACGCTGCCTTCCTAACCACTGCTCCAGCATAGGACATCACACCCCTTGGTCCCCCCTGCCCAACCACGACATGCTCCGTGCGCGCCGCTGCCACCTCCGCGACAGCCTCCTTCACTTCGCCACGCACCATCCTGAGACGCCCTAACCATCCCTAATAGCTGATTCGCAACGTCTCGGAACTCGTCCGCGGCGTTGCGAATCACCTTCCTGTCGTCTACGGTGATGGTCGCCGAAGTGGCAGGGACCCGCTTATGTATAATGCCGTGCGCCCTCCTCGCACGGAACGTCAAGAGATCCAGCTCGTCTAGGTCGTTAGCAGCAACGCTTCCAATGCTGCCAGTCGACCCACGACGCTGTCTTCTTGACGTTGCGACTCAGGCACGGTTCCACACACAAGGGGCACCGGCCCCTCCGACTCCACCACCGCAGACCCAAACTCCCTCTGCGACGCACCTACCTCCCCGTCAGACTGCGACACCAACCTCCTTACCGTAACCACGAACTCTTTCTCTCCGACCTTCTCAACCGACCCAGCCTCCGACTGCTGACCGCTGACCGACTCCGACCGATCACCCCTCTTTTTCTTCGGCAACGGCTCTTCATCTCGATGGACAACCATGCTAAAAAATCAAATAGCAAAACAACAAAGACAAACAAATTCCAGATCAAAATGCCCTGGCGACGTTAAATAAACTCAAAGCTAAGATGTATAGCTAAACGGCAAAACAACAACAAGTACAGAACAAAAACGCTGCTCCAATAAAAGGCAAAAGTTTCAAATGACCTTTAGACTTCTCTGTATTTATTTAAAAACCACCATATGAAATTTCAAATGTATCAGAACTAAAATAAACACTAACGTCAAAATAACAAGGAGGACAAAAAGATAGCAAGCCCAATAATTATAGGCAATTATAAATCTACTATAACAAAACTGTATTTATTTATTTAAAATTCAAACTAGCTAATTAGCTCAAAACAAATTTATAAAATACCGGACTTTAAATTTAAATTTAGAAACAAACTAATTGAAACACGCGTTATTGGAATGCGGTACCGGAAGCACTTACCGCTTGTTTAGTCGGTGTTTACTCGACCTTGAAATGTTACACCACTAATTACACCCAAAGATGGACTTTAAGGAATCTTAAAGTACACGTGTACTTAAAAAGAAAAGGGAAAATTTATATTCAAATTATTTTAAAATTTACGGTTTGTAGTTATTTGTTTGATTAAAAAGGGGCTAGATTTTGGTTTTTATAATTGTTGTTTTATTACACGCACGTTATATAATTTTCCCGAATTTGTTTTGCTTGTTTTACGCGGTTTCTTAACCCGATTTACTAGATTCCCAATAAATTTATTAAAAACGCCTTTTTAAATTATTTTGAAATTATATGGGGTGTTTGGTTATTGGTTTTTAATTTATTAGCCCAAAATTTGATTTAGTTTATTTTAAAATGCGAATTTTAGTTAAAATTTAAGTTAAAACGCGGTTAATTTAGTATTTAACGGATTAAATTATTATTTTGGTTTTATTTAATGCCCTGTATATTAAAATTAACGGCACACAATAATAAAAAATAAAATACAAGAAAAAGAAAAGCTTACACTATAATAAAACAATAATAAATATCAAAAAACTTACTTGTTTACTGCAGAAGCGGAAGCACTAACAAACACGTCCGCTCGCTTCAAGCGGTAACTAGAAAGTCCGATGTGGAAGACAACGGGAAACCACCACATTACCTCCCAAGCACAATGCGTACAGAAATTGTTAAACTTGATGGCATTCTCTGGGGTAAGAAATTCCGGAGATAAAATAGTCCCCCATTCGGATCTCCGGGAAGGGACTACTTCGGGGGATGTAATCCGAAAGTATAAAAAAAAGATCCGCGAACATTCTGTGAGTCGGAGCATGGAATGTTAGAAGTATGAAACAAGTAGGTAAGTTAGAGAACCTGAAACTCGAAATGGATAGGTTAGCATTAGACATAGTAGAAATCAGCAAAGTCTGCTGGCCAGAGAGGAGGGGGATTTTTGTAGTGGAGACTTCAGGGTAATTCATACAGGTTTAGAGGAAGGAAATTCGGGTGTGGGCATAGTTATGCAAAAAAAGATATGACGACGTGTAGAAAACTACTTACAAAAGAACGAAAGAGTACTCACAACTCATGGTTAGACTAGAATCTAAACCGGTAAATACAGTAATAATACAAGTATATATGCCTACCTCTAGCTACAGTGAGGAAGAAGTAGAGGCGATCTACAAAGATATTGAAGACATACTAAGATACGTAAAATATTTAATAATTACCTGGGATTTTAATGCAGTGGTAGGTGAGGGTAGGAATGGAGCGATAGTAGGTTTACTTGGTTTAGGTACGAGAAATGACAGGGAAAATAGACTGGTAGAATTTTGTGACAAGAACAATTTAACCATCACAAACACGTTATTTCAACATCGTGCTAAAGGACGTTACACGTGGCAGATGCCAGGAGATATAGGAAGATATCAAATAGATTACATTACTGTTAGACAACGGTTTAGAAATCAAGTAAAAGACTGTAGAAGCTATCCAAAAGCAGATATAGACACTGACCGCAATATCGTAATTATGAAGGCCGCACTTAAATTTAAAAATCTGAAAAAGAAGAACGGAAAAACGCACTTTGACTTTGAAAAGCTAAAAGATAAAGATATCCACGAAAATTTTAAAAAATGTCAAATGAATTGCTGAAAGATATCGGAATACTAAGGAAGTAGAAACAGAATGGAATAACATTAAATCCAGCTTAGACATGGCGGCCGGAGACATTCTGAGGTATACACAAAAAGAAAATAAGGAACCATGGATAACAAAGGATATCCCGAATTTAATAAATGAAAGACGAAAATACCAAAATAAATTAGACGAAACAGGAAAACAGAGATAAACTAAAGAACAATGGATTGATGAAAAGTGCAAAGAGGTACAAACTAAGATGGAAATAGGAAAGGCAGACGAAGCATACAAATTAATTAGAATTAATTTTACGGATATAAAACCATATATCAAAAATATGAAACGCGGGAGAAAACATCATTATAGAAAAAGTAGAGAAAGTAGCTAGAAGGCAGAAATATATAGGGAATTTATAGTCACTAAAGGAACTAGCAACATTAGAACAGGAATCAGACATTGAAAATGATGATTTGAAATATCCTATACTTAGAGATGGGTTCAAATTTGCATTAAACGGTCCGAAAATGGCAAGGTGCCGGGTTCAGATAAGGTGCAAGCAGAAACTTTAAAATCCGCTGGACAAGCACTAACATGACGTTTCCTCCGACTTGTAAGCTATATGTATGAGACAGGCGAGATACCCAAAGGTTTTAAACGTAGTATCAAAGTAACTATACAAAAAAAAAAGAGGCGCAGATAGATCTGAAAATTTTCGAACAATAAGTTTAACAGCACACGTTTCAAAAATATTAACTAGAATTGTACAAAGACGAATGGAAAAACCTGCTGAAGAAATACTGGAAGAAGATCAATTCGAGTTTAGGCAAAACTTGGGAACAGGGGAGGCTATTTTAGCTCTGAGGGTGATAATAGAGAAAACAATAGAGAAGGCGGAAAGCGTGCATTGGAAAAAGCATTCGATAATGTAAAATGAAAAAATGTCCAAAATACTAAAAAAGATTGGAATGAGTTTTACGGATAAACGGATAAGTACATTGCTTATACAAAGAGCACACAGCGGTATTAGAATTAGAGCAAGAAAGTAGAGAAGTAAATAATAGGAAAAAAGTGAGACAGGGATGTATCCAATCCTTATTAATTTTTAACTTTTACATAGAAGAGGCAATGAATACAATCAAATGCAGGAAGGCATTTGGAATTAATATGCAAGGACAAAAGATTGATATGCTTAGATTTGCAAACGATATAGCGATATTAGCATCTAGCAAAAAAGAGCTAGAAGCTGCTCTAAATGAAATGGAAACAGTTCTAACAGAGAAATATGGTATGAAAATTAACAAAAATAAAACTAAAGTTCTATTATACAAAAGAGGGGAAAATAAATTAAAGACAAGAATACAAATAGGTAACGAGAACTTAAAAGAGGTTAAGGATTTCTGCTACCTTGGAAGTCAATTAACACAAGATGAAAAAAGCACAAAAGATATAAAACAAAGATTAGCACAAGGTCGTGCTACATTTAACAAGAACAAGCAACTACTGTGTTCAAAGACAACAAACATAGGAACAAGGAAAAGATGTGTCGAGCCCAGCATAGTATGGCTGTGAAGCCTGAACAGTAGGAGAAGCAGACAAGAAAAAGGTAGAAGCCTTAGAAATGTGGTGCAACAGACGTATGATAAAGATATTATGTACAGACAAAGTTAAGAACAAAGAGGTACTAGAAATGGTAGGGGAAGAAAGAAATATGTAGAATACAGTAAAAAAATAGAAAAGATATGATGATAGGCTACATACGAAGACATGAAGGCATACTGCAGAATATACTAGAAGCGGAGATAAGAAAAAAGAGAAGTTGAGGTAGACCTAGGTTAGACTACTGCACACAGATAGTGAAAGATGTAGACTGAGAGAATTTCAAGAAAATGTGTAGGCTAGCTCAGAATAGAAACCAATGGAGGTACGCTTTCGACCAGTTGCAAGATAGAAAAACTAATGACAAAAATAATAACTTTACTTAAACATGGTGATTATTATAAACAACTACAGATATTGGTTTTTGAATACTTCAACTAATGTTAATTGTGCGAAAGGATTTACTGCAAAACTATTAATACGGCAAATGTCTAAGTGTTGGGAGATCCTTGGCAGCCACAGTCTGCTTAACCCCGATTCACATATCATTGAATGCCCGTGAAATAGGGCATATAATTTGAAAACAATAGAAGGGAATCGAGCTGTATATAGGCTGTTGTGAGAATTTCAGGGAACTGTGTAGGCTAGCTCGGAACACAAATAAACTGTGGTGTAAGTCCAACCAGTCTTAAAACGTAAAACCTAATGACGAAAAAATAAGTGCTCTTAAATCTGGTGATTATTATAAACAACTACAGGTGTGGTTATGAAATATTTTCAACTAAAGTTAATTGTGCGAAAAGGTATATTGGAAAAACTATTATTTCGACTAAGATTAAAGTGTTGAGGAAACTTGGCAGCCAAAGACTGCTTACTCTCCTACACATACCACTGAATATCGGGGAAATAGGGAATATAAATGTAAAACAATAGAAGGTGACCAAGCCGCATTAAACAAGGAAGAACAGCGGCTATTTTCAAAAACAACGAACATAGATACAAGAAGAAAACTGTTCAAAGCATATGTGTGGAGCACAGCACAGTACGTCTATGAAATAAGGACAGTAGGAAAATAAGACAGAAACCTTCTGGAATGTTGTGCTTCAGATGTATGAAGATGTTAGCATAAACAGACAAAGTTAATAACAATTAGGTTGTAGTAATAGTAGACGAATAAAGCTATCTGTGGAAAACGAAAAAAATAGGTGAAATAGAAGGACAGGATACGTTCTAAGGCATTTCTGAGGAATAGTACGGGATATATTTCAAGCAGAGATAAGAAAAGAGGGGTAGAGATAGACCGAGACCAGACTTTCGCACGCAGATAGTGATAGATGCAGACTGTGCAAATTTCAGGATAATGTGTGGGTTGGTTTAGACTAGGAAACAATGAGGGTACGCGTCCAACCAGTTCTAGGATTGAAGACCCAATGATAATGATAAAACCTATGCTTCTAAGTTCTACGGAACTGTAGCTTAGGTTGGGGTGTGTTAAGTCCCAAAGGCACCATATCCTGTAACCAAATTCTCCAGTAAACGTACAGGGTGATCCAGGCGCAATTGTTCCTTACTTAATTAAAAAAATTATTAAATGTTCGGATTTTTAAATAGAACTGTCTGTATACTATTCGCGATTCAAATAGCTACTAAAATTTACTATTTTTCAATGTATACTGTTCCTATACCTAACTCTATAGTTTCGGACTTATAAGCAAATATTTAAATAATTTTATCAAATTGAATTTTTTTTATCAAGCAGTGTATGGAAATTTGACATTCTGTTACTGCTTATTTTGTATCGTTGTTACTATGTGCTTCTTAGTGTTGCATACCTATAAAGTAAGTTAAACCTCGCATAAAATGGCAGAAAATGTCTATTCAAATACTGTTTTTATAAATTTATTTATGTTACATGGAGAGTGTGGTATAATTATAAGCCGTACTTGTCGAAAATTCAACGACATGTATCCAGATTTACCAGCAATAAATAATAAGACATTTAGACGACTACAGATAAATTTTGTAAATTTTGGTTCATCTTCTTAGGCTTCTAGACAGGCTCCCAAACCGTAACTTCTGACAAAGAAAATGAAATTAATGTTTTAGCATATCTTCATGCCTTTCCACAATCTTCAATAAGATTGGCATCACACGAATTGAATATAAAGTACGCTTCTATACAGCGAATATTGGCTAAAAATAATATGCACGACTACAAGTTTATAAAAGTACAACCAAGTACAAGCCTTAACAGATATTCTGCGTTTCAAGAAAAATTCAGTTTCAATATATTTTCTTTAATAATGAACAAGGCAATTCGATATTTAATTTACGACGAAAAGTTAACTTCCCAAAAATATGTAGAAATTATAGGTAACCACAGTAGTTGAGGGTTTTACAGATACTTTTACATTGGCAAAATACCGCAGCAGCTGGTATCAGCTTGATGGGGCTCTAGCACATTGCACAGCAGAAGTAAGCTGCAAGCTCTACAATAATTTGAAGATCAATGGTTCAGACGCTTGGGACCCTGGAATTGGCCTTCGAGATTTCCCGATTTATTTCCGTTGGATTTTTATCTTTGGGGTACAATAAAAGATACTGTGTACAAAACACCTGTAAATACTAGAGAAGAGTTGGAAAATCGGGTGAATCAAGCTTTTCAGTCCCTAAAACGTGCAGAACTTAGAAAAGCTACCACGAAAGGCGTGTATAACCAATTTTTAAAATGTTTGGAAGAAAATGGTCATCGTTTTGAACAATTACTGCCATAAATTATTTATGAGATAAGGGTTTTTACTGTCATCTTTGTAAATAGTTTTTTCGTTTAGCATTAATGCATTCTTATGGTTGCATTTATTTGATTTAATTAAATAATATTGGCTATAAATCACAAACTATTCGATTTAGGTATAGGAACAGTATACATAGAAAAATAGTAAATTTCAGCAGTTATCTGAATTGCAAATAATATACGGGGTGTTCTATTTAAAAATCGGAATATTTAATAATTTTGTTAATTAAGTATGCTTACTGGAGATCTGGATACAGGATATGGTGCCTTTGGACCTTAACTAACCACAACCCAAGCTAGAGTTCCATAGAGTTTAGAAGTATAAGCTTATCAACATTAATTGAAGTCACGTTTCTCTAATAAAAAAACAAAAAATAATAAAAATCTCAAAAACTATGACAGATAAGTATACGACAATATTAAGAAAAATTAATTAAAAATAAACAAAAAATTAAAAATTGGCATTAGGTATAAGGTATTTCATTTAAAATAACAAAGTTATTACTACGTTTTACTGGAATTGGTAACACTGCATAGTTGAAAATATTGTTGCGATCCACTATTAGGCAACCCGTCAAACATACAAACGCCCGAGGCACATCATATTCTCAAGGATTCCAGAATTCTTCTAGAAATTACTAGATAATGAGTCATGTCTTTCATTTAGGGTATACATAAGGCCGCTTATGAATGTAAGAGTTAGTCCACATAAGAATGTCGTATATAAATTATATGGTGTATAGTGAATGTAGTTGAGCTTTGAGTGTATATACATAAATGTTATATGAGCTAAACGTGTCTATTGTACATGCAGCTTGTAGTATACATAAATAGATAGAGCTTGGATTGAATAATAGTAGTATAACTATGGAGAAGCTGGGACAGCCCTTTTTAAAGGGTCATAAATATCTTGTAAAGGGTGTGTGTATTATGGAAAAGAGAAGTATGTATGTGTGAAGGTCATGTATGTGTAGGTGTGTGTGTGTGTTAGTATTAGTTAGGTTTGAGGATAACGATAGTATGGCTATGGAGAAGCTGGCTGGCCCTTTTTAAAAGGATCATAAATATCTTGTAAAGGGTGTGCGTATTATATAAAAGAGAGGTATGTATGTGCAGGTGTGTGCGTGTAGGGTGTAGGGTATGTATGGTTCGTCGGTGAAGTTAATGTGGAAGTCGTGCCGCCGCCCTCATGATAAAAGTGTGTGTAGATATCGATCGGTGGGGGTGTGTGTGCGGTGTTGTTGTTGTTTTATTTTCGAAAAGAAAGGTATGTATCGTTATGTGTATAGGTGTGTAGGGGGCGTGCGTGTTTTAGTCTAAGACGAAATATCGTAAGGGGCGCGCAAGTGGTGCGAACGTGTTTTTGTTTTAAGAGCGTGTTTTCGGGAGGTGGTGGTCGCGTTCGAGAATAAGTCTGGGTAAATAACCGCAAGGGTTTTTTATTACAGGTGTCGATAAGAAAAAATTGCGATGGCCCTTTAAAAGGGCTGTCTCAGCTTCTCCATAGCTATACTACTGACGTAATCGTATTTTGCTCAAGATGGTTCGATCGATGACGTGTGCGTGTATTTTTGCCCTCCGAGAGAAGATGATGAAAGTGCGCTATTTAATTCGTATACAAATACGGGGTCACGATTATCTCATCAAACACACATGCAAGACGTTTCAAGTAATCTTTTAATAATTTGAAAATGTTACGCTCGCTGTGTCGTAGGCAGTTATGAAGTATTTAAAATGTCGCAGAGATTTCAGATCGTCGGGCAAGAGAAAAAAAACGGGGTCACGATTATCTCATCGGACACGTGCAAGACGTTTTAAGTAATCTTTTAATAATTTGAGTGCATTATATGAACCAAAGCATATACGATGACGAAATCGTATTTTTGCCGAGAAATAAAAAGTGGTCGTAAATTTCGTATAGTATACATTCATTGTATGAAAAGGAAGTTAAAATATAAATGATCGAGTATGTTTGTATAATTATTTTTTATTATCGAAGTCGGGGAATTGCTTTTGATTAAAACATTGTATGCATAAAAGATAGCTTCTTGGAACGCCTAAAGAAAATACTGTAGTTTCATGATTACATCATTCGTGAGTAAGTTTTAATTTCAGTACACATCGTTTTGCATCATTAATTATATAGGAACCCATTATTTTTAACAAATATGGGCTCATAAATCCTCGAAATATAGACGTTTGGGATTTTATATTCTTTATCGATGCCGAGTCGGGGAAAATGTTTTAGTTACTTACATCTTTGAATAAAAATATGCCTCATTAATTTTTATGCGACTTCAATATCCGCATAATAAAAGATGGCGTTTTAATTTGAATGGGCGCTTTTTGTCCAGACAAGGGCAATGCTATTTAATTCTAATGAATTGCTATCGTTAATGTCATAATCGTGTATGTGCTTGGGATCGCAAATTAGATGCGTAATAAATTGTACGTCATTCGGAGTGATATAAATAGAGGATCCCTTGTAAGGCTTTTTTATCTTGTAAAATATAAGTTTGAGAGTCGTGCAACGTGTTTTGTCATCGTGCAGCTTGCATTAAAAACAGGTAATAATTGTAAATATATTTTTAACTTTATGTAATTATATTCGTAATTAGAAATAAAATATGGAGTTAATTAAAAAAATCAATTCAGTAAGCCGCATCGATAGGAAGAAGACCGTAAAAGTCAAAGATCTCGAGCTACAGCGCCCTTATCCGGTTTTAAGCATCAAATCTCTTCAGTCAAAGAAGAATTCTTGGCTCATTCTCGTCGAATTAGAAAAATGCGTTGTGTTCCTTCCGCAGAGAATCGCGGACGTAATTAGCTACAAAGATATCGAAGAGCTGAATAAACAGGAATGCCTTTGTTTGCACTACCTAGGATCGTTCGAAGTTGGTTAGTATTTAATATTTTAATTTTTATTTAAAAACTAATACGAAATTCGTTTATTTTAAAGGTAAACCTAATCCTGCAGCGAGTATTTCCTTCTGCTGCATGGGCGAAAACAAAAGGATCCATCATCATCAGCCCTCACGGATCCTCCCAAGGAAAATCAAGAACGGCAAGAGCAAAAAAGCCATCCGTATCGTCATCACACTAGAATACCTACCTATACATGGTAATTAATTTTATAATTTTAGTATTTTTACATCTTGATTTTTAAAGTTATGAGTATTGAATATAGAATTAGATCAGCAACCCATTACAATCGTGATATGCTAATTGCGGATTATCCACATAATTTTTATAGAATCGCATGCAAGGAATTGCCTGCTTATTTAAAAGACTTTAAATATCGGGACGGTTTTTGATTGGGTCTCGAGCCCTTTTTCTATTTTGCATGCAATTTAATTTGTTCGACAATTTAACGTGCTTAGAAGATTCGTATTCTAACACAATAGCGTTTTGCTTCACCGACGTGTCTCGTATGAAAGAAAAGCTTTTAATTTATGTAATTACGACCGAAGGGCATTTTATAATATTAGCGAAAGCATCTCGGCCGGTATTAGGTTGTTTAGATTTGTAGATCAATCTGCCGTATCGCCATTAAAAACAGTGTTTAATTTTCAGTATAAATGTGAAAGTGACATTTTCTTTTATGCAACTCTAAGAACCGATTGCCTATACGTGGACTTAAAAATAGAGAATTCGTGTTTTCAACTCAATTTATTAATTCTTTGTTGATTTGCAGAAAACCCTCCGCATGCGCTTGCATGAAATCGGCGATTTATTTGTCTATAGTAAATGTGTTAGAACGACAGATGTATTTTCTATAAAATCAACTAAAATTACAGATTCAGAAAAATATGCTATAGACTTATCCTTTTGTATAAGATTTTAAACTCGTACAAATTGTTAGAATAAAACGGGAACTGCATGCCGAATTAGAAGCCATTTTATGGTCCTGCGATTTATCGCCCAAAGACGATACGCCGAACGTATTAGTAAAATTGCACGGTTCAAAATACAGAAAGTTGGCATTGAAATACGAAAAAAATGTTAACTAACAGAAAATCGAAGCGGACGCGGGCGTTTCGATGTGTTGTGATCAGATGCTACAGTTGTATCGAAAAGTGCACGCAATTTTAACGAAATGTCGTAAAACTAAAGTATTTCGCAATTGGGTTCGAATATTAAAATCACACATTCACAACACCGAATCGATTTTAAGAACGGTGAAACAAACTTCTTCTTCGCTCTCGGCTAGTTATCTGAATCTATTCGAAAATCTTCTATGCCATATGAAAAGATATAAAATGCTATTTAAAAATCTATTAAAAACTACTGCGGCAGAATGTTCCTAAACAATGGATGTATTCTCGGAGCACGCCTCGACATTCTGAATTGGTTTGGAAGCCGATCGTGTCTGCGTTTAAATCGAGAATTCAAACAGCTCAAATTATTAATGTTGCACATAAAGATCTTAATTTATTTATCGAAGATTGTAAAAAACTAATTTTATCCAAATTGTATACGATTTTTAAAAATCACTCGGTAAACCTTAAAATTAATGTCGTGTTAGCGTGCGATTTTTCAAATTTTCCGTCGCGCTCAACGAAAATGAGTTTCAAACTAGGTATTTTCGACGCCCAACTTTTAATTTGTTTCGGCAATTTAGAGAAGTTTAACGAGTGGTTTGCGTGCAATATCGCAACACGCTTGTTGGATAAAATAGAGAACGACGCAATGCACGGGGTCAGGATTCACGCTATCCGAAATATTATTTTTAAATGTTAATATTAATAAATGCTATGATATGTTTCACGCGAGTTGTTTCATGCCTCTTCCTATCGCAATTCAAAACAAAAGGCCTGTTTAAACATTAGAAACAATGATTTTCATGCTTTTATTGGAGCGTTTTAGCCGGAATAATTAAGCCTACAGCAGGTAAGCATGCTAATCGCACAACTTCGTATCCGCATTTTGCAGAAATTTTAATATGAAAATTTCGTCAGCCCCATGCCTATATCGGATATATCGAAATTCGAAAAGCAGAATGATATTTCTGTAAATGTTTTTGCTCTTATTTTAAAACGCGCTCGATACATCGTAACACCGGTACAATTAACTAGCCAAAACGAGATAAACACGTTAATCTGTTAATTGTTGAAGATGCGTATGTCGACGAGTCGTCAAAATTTAATTCTGACGACGGCGAAGACGTCAACGGCGACGAGGACGACGACGACGGCGACGAGGCCGATAAAGTTGGAAAAAGTTTGGAAGAATTAAAAAAATATTAAAGATTATAAACGGGGCGTTAGATATCATTATTGTCTTATAAAAATTTAGCCTCACTTGTGAGAGGTCAATTAACTAAACATACGGGTCACTTTTACGTATGCGATAGATGTCTCTCCTATTTTTACGATCGCAAACGTCTCGATGCCCACGAGCAAGTATGCGAAAAACTTAACGAGTGTCGTGTTATTTTACCCTCCGAAAAACAAATATTTACAATTTAAAGATTTTAAGTATAAAATACCTGTGCCGATGGTGGTTTATTCTGACATAGAATGCCTTATTAAAAAACCGAAAGAGCTTCCGAATCAGAACGCACTTTCAAATACAAGGAACATATTCCGTTTTCAATAGGATATTATTTTTATTGTGGATATGACGAATCTCTTTCATATTACAGTTCATACACGGGCACAGACTGCATTTCTTGGTTTGTGCGACAATTAAAACATATTGCCATATGTTATGGGAGCGCATTTTTAAAAACGAGCCTGCTACGTCCTCTATAGATGTCTCGACGGCAAAAACGTGCTTTATTTGCGAAGTCGATTTCTTGCCGGACGACGAAAAGGTTATCGATCACGATCACCTGAATGGTTCTGTAAGAGGTGTTGCGCATAGCAGCTGTAATTTAAATTTTAGGTTATTTCCAATTATTCCGTAGTCTATCATAATTTGAGCAATTATGATGCTCATTTTATTATTAAAGAGCTTGCTAACGCTTTCGAAGGCCCCATGAATATAATACCCTTGAATAATGAAAATACATAACATTTTCTAAAAATACAACGACGCAAATGTGACGTTCAGATTCATAGATTCCTTTCGCTTTATGGCAATGTCATTGGAAAAATTAGCATGCGAGTTGTCTTTCGATGACTTTAAAGTTTTAAAAAGGAATTTAGCTCGCTAAACCCGGATCGCATTAAATTGCTAATGCGCAAGAGTATTTTCCTACGAGTATTTGGATGACATTTTGAAATTAAGCGAAGAAAATCTTCCTCCTATAGAATGTTTTTATAGCAATCTTAATGAATCACATATTGAAGAATCGGAATATATTCATGCGCAAACCGTATGGAGCACTTTTAAATGCAAAATTTAGGCGACTACGCGGACCTATATTTAAAATGCGACATTCTTTTACTTTGCGATATATTCCAAGACTTTAGAAAAATTGTCTTGAAACATACAAATTGGATCCCTTAAATTTTGTGACTTTGGCGAGCTACTCGTGGTCTAGCATGTTATTATATACTAAAATCAGGCTAGAACTAATTTGTGACGTCGACATGTTTTTAATGATCGAAAGAGGCATTCGGGGGCCTTACTCAAGTCGTAAAACGATATGTAGAATCCAATAATAAATATTATCCCCAAACGTATGATCCATCCAAGCCGAATAAATTTTTATTTTACGGAGATATTAATAATCTCTATGGTCATGCCGAATCTTGCTATTTGCCTTACGGGATTTCAAATGGCTAACGCCTGAAGAAATATTAAAATTTAATGTTACAACGGTGAGCATTACGAGCGATAAAGGTTATATTATCGAATGCGACTTGGAATTTCCTACGGACATTCACGACGCTCAGAAAGAGTTGCCGATGTGCCCAGAACAGGACACGCCTCCGGGCTCGAAATTTTCAAAATTAATGTGCACTCTCACGAAAAGTTCAACTACGTTGTGCATTACAGAAATCTCCAGGTTTATTTATCTGCGGGCGTAGTTATGACGCGCGTTCATAAGGTTTTAGAATTCGGTCAGTCCCTTGGTTGAGACCGTTTGTCGAATTAAATACAAGAATGCGCACGGAAGCTAAAACGGAATTTGCACAAAATCTATATAAATTTGCAAACAATTCCATTTTGGTAAAACAATGGAGAATGTTAGGAAAAGACGCGTCATAAAATTAGTGACTCATTGGAGCGGTCGGTATGGTGCTCTATCTTTAATTTCCAAACCAAATTTCCATTCGGCAACGATTTTTGACAAAAATCTGGTCGCGATCGAATTGAGCAAAACAGAGATAGAGTTCAACAAACCTATCTACATAGGTATGGCCATCTTAGAATTATCAAAAATTGAATTATATAATTTTCACTACGATTTCATGAAGGCAAAATTTGCAAATAATTGCGAATTATGCTACATGGACACCGACAGCCTTTTGTATAGTGTGACGTGCAATGATTTCTATGAAGAGTGTATAAAGACGAATCTAGAAAAATTTGATACGAGCGCTTATGATCCCGATAACATCTATAAAATTCCTTTAATTAATAAAAAAGTCATTGGTCTTATGAAAGACGAAACTAGAGGTCGTATTTTAACGCACTTTGTAGGCCTTCGATCGAAAATGTACTCTTTAAAAATAGAAGGCCGTGAGATAATAAAGAAGGCTAAGGGTGTTAAAAAGTACATTATCGATCAGCAAATCTGTTTCGATCACTATCTCGATACGTTACGAAATAAAGTAGTTATAGAACGAGACCAAAATAGCATACGATCATATTTGCATAAGGTATATTCCATACGTCAGACGAAAATTGCTTTAAGTTATCAAGATGATAAAAGATACATTTTATCTAACGGAATAGATACTTTGCCTCATGGGCACTATCTAATAAAGGACCTTTGAATAAAACCATATTTTATTTTGTGAATTGCATGTTTATTATAAAAAATAATTAAAATCTTGTAACGAGAAAGAAATTGCATTGTCTTTTGTATTTTTATATTATAAAACCGCATTGCATTTTTTTTAATTTTTATATTATGTATAAAATTAATTTAAAATATATTTTAAGCGCTGTTGTAGAGGCTCTCTTTGTTATATTGTAATCAAGAAAAAGCATTGTATTTTGTTATTTTTATATTTATTATAAAAATTAATTAAAATATTGTAACAAGCCAAGATAAAAAAACTGCATTGTATTTTTATTTTTTATATTATGTATAAAATAAACTAAAATAATACATTTTAAGTGCTGCTGCATGTCAAAGTATCGCAGTTGTAGCGTCTCTATCTTTCTTATTTTTACAAGATCAAAAAAATGTATAATAAAAATCAAACAAAAAAAGAAACAAATTTTTATTTTTGAAATGTAACATATTTATATAATAAAAATATAAAAACAAATGTTTTATTTTTAAATGTAACAATCTATATAAGATCAGCTTTTGAATCCAGGAAGGCTCTTGGAAGCCCAACCATTTGACGAGAATTTTGGTTTCTTTTCGCCTTAGTATTTTCTCGATAAGGTAAATATTTGGAACTCTCGTTTTCTGCAGCTCAGCTTCATAAAACTGTCCCAATACTGGATCGCCATGCATGTCGACGAGTAAATAAGTAGTCGGATTTGCTCGAAACACTTTACATATTTTAAACGTCTCCTCGCTCCAGTTTGCATTGTAGCCCTTAGAAAAAATACTTCTATATTTTGAAATGCGTACAAAGTCGTCAGTTTTAATTTATCGTAAACTTTCAGACGCGTTTTCGCGGTCACATTTTTGGGTTTTCTTTTAGTGGTCGAATGCACCGTATCGTTGTATTTCGATACAATCGAATCGATTATATCAATCCACTTCCATTTGCCTCTCAGACTAAAAGCTTTATACAGTTTGTTTTTTATCGTTCTGATTGCACGTTCTACGATGGCGGCTTTGATTGAGCTATATGTGGAGTAATGATTAATATCGCCATATTCCTTCATCAGCCGTGCAAATTGGCCGTTATAAAATTCTGTACCATTATCTGTTTGCAGATTTTTCGGTAAAGGCGGCCGCGATCTTTTAATTTCATTTAGAATCTCGCGCATCGCAGATGTGACTTCATGACCATTCTTGGATTTAAGCGGTCTCGTCCATAAATATTTCGAATAGCAATCGATCACGAGTAGAATATACTTATGCCCTTTATTATATTTCGAATATGGAATAAATTCAGCAATATCGGCTTGGAATAAGTCGTGATAAGATTTGATGATCGTTCTTCGACGTGGAAAATTTATTCTAACCCCTCTGTGCAGTTCATCCACTAGTATTTCCTTATCGTTATATTTCTTAGACATTTTAAGGTTTGACACGAGTATGAGAGTTAGACGACGAGGCTTTATCTTGCTCCAATAACACGTGCAGGTGTCTTATAACGTCGGTATTAATTTTGTGAAATTGTAAATCGTCTCCAGCAGACGTCTTGACTCCGTCTAATTTCAAGTGGTTGAAAATCAGGAAGTTCGTGTTTAAAACAACTTCGTTCAACACTTGAACGACCGATTGCAATACATCTCGAATGATCACGTTATCGCGGTGAATGGCGACACCTTCGATAAGATTTTGTATTCTCGCGTTCACATAGAACTTAGAAACGGCATCGTGTTCATCTTCGGCCTCGCCTATGTTGACAATTCTCAAGCCTCGAGAGTCGAAGTTCTTGGCCTTACCGTCGTCGATCGTGGTTAGTTTCATAAAATTTTGCGCTTTTTCTGACAACGTCGAGTCCACGTATCTCTTGTTAACGGCATCGCCGAGCTCTGCGGGTCGTGCAAATTTACAATGGATCGCGATTTGGCGTCAAATTTAAGTTTCTTATTAGCATGCGTTTTTCCCGAAGATGAAGCGGTCAAACATATTTCCAATGCTTTGCCTATACGCAGATTGAGTTCTTCGCTGCAAAATTTTAAGTTTACGCCGTCGTTTGATTTTTAGGATCGGCCAAATTCACTATTCTAAAATCCTTCAAGTTAACTATTTTCTCGTCCTCGTCCAATACCAAGGCGCTTCGTTTATTTACCGCATCCGTTCCGGTCACGGGATTGCCTACGTTGCAAAGTTTTCCATTTTCTATGTTGAAATCGCCTTCCGGAGTTAGTTTAAAGCCTACACCAGGAGGCCCGCGCGCAGCGGTATTACCAAACCCTCCGCCTCCAGAGTCTCTGGCAACATACGCTCTTCCAAATTTATCGACGACCATTTTATTTCTGAGACTATTCTATAGAACGTGTATATTTTATTAGGCGATTAATTTCGCCTCCTTTAATTCGGATATAATAGAAAGAAATTCGTTTTGATTCTGAGAGCTATTGTTGCCCGCCGAACGTTCGGCCATCAACAAACGAAGCCGGCTCACCAGCTCGGCCGGCGAGTCCCAATGAACGTATTCTATCTCATGATTAGAATTATCGAATTTTTTGTATCGCCAAATTCTGCTTATATTACTCAATGGCTGTCTTTTTTTCGATAAATTATCCATACCGAGACCTTTTTTTTCTTCGTTATTTTGGATCGTAATTGCATGGGAATCGTAGGAGTCGCCGATGCTGTATTCATCTCTCTTGACGACAACGACGACGGTGACGGCGACGAAGCATGCTGCGGCGAGGAGGAGGCGTAGATATTGTAGTCGCCACGGGCGACGGTGTTAAATTCGGAACGATATAATTTTTATATTTGGGCGTTTTAGGCAGATCCTTGCGAAACAGTTTATTATATGCATTGGTTTTCTTCAAAATATCGATGTAATTTTTACATCTAGCTCGGAAGGATTGCCAGCAGGCGTTTTCTTATTCGAAGGATTTTCTTATAAGTTAACAATCGAAGTAAGCCCTCCGTAATAGGATATTTTTATTTCTAATATTAATCGTAGATCCGTCGTCTGCAATAGCTAACTCTGAATTGCCCATAGACCATTTATTCGAAAGGTCGTCGTATTGAATGCCGATTCCGGTATCGTCTATATTGGGATCCTCGCTTTTGGACAGGATGTCGGCATACTTTTTAAGTAAGGCATCTGAACCGTCGCCGACATTATCAGATTCGTGCTCCGCATTCTGACGTCGAATATAATTAGGATTTTTACTTGCAGAGAATTTTGATAGCGATTTTAACGGTTCTAGTAATTGAGCATGCTTCATTCCGTATTTTAATTGAGCTCGATTTTGATCTCGTTTAAAATCTAAAACTTTTTCTTATCGTTTTAGTGGCCTGCACTACGGCTCGATTTAAATTCGTAGAGTGACGTCGTCGTCGTCCTCGTCTCATCGCAGCCGCAGACATTGCGTTGATGAAAGTTCGCTCGAACGTCGTGATTTTAAATACATATGTAATGATCGAATCCTTTACGGTAGCGGCCCTCGTTTATGGCTTTTCTTTGTCTACCACTAAGAATCCGTATCCGGCTTTATTGCCATCGCCGTCTTTTTTCCCACGCTAGACGGCACATCTTTTGAAATCTTCGAAGCTCATGTCGGTATTAATGTGCTCCGAATAGATATGTCTTAAGTTCATTTCGTCTTGCAAAAAACTATAATTAAATTTGTATTGTCGCGAATAAGATGCTTCGGTATTCTTGCATACGATTGGCTGAGGTAGAACGCGTCTATATTCTTATGACGGCTCATTGAAAATATTGACGAATCGCGTTTTGTTCGTGACATTGAATGTCGTCGAAAATGAAAATCGAATTACTCTTAGCATCTTGCGGTGAAATTATTTCAGAATTTTCGCTAAATTCGTAATAGCCTAGTCCCTTGATCGGTCTCAAAACTCGACTCAAAAATCGTATTTGGGCTGAAATAGCGACTTGGAGTAAATGTAAACGTTTTCAAATTCTAATCCGTTGGGTGCCAGTAACAAACTCAAAATCAGGTTTGTTTTACCGCACGCAGAAGGTCCGCATACGATGCATCTTATGCTGGCCGGTAAGAGATCTCCGTGCTTTTGCGCGTTCCAAAATAGGAATAAGGATCATCCTGCTCGACCGTTAGATCCATATTTGCAACCGGTAGAGATTGTTTCTGTTTAATAACCTTCATGTCTATTATTCGCTAATATGACGCGTAACGATTTCCGTAAACGGATCGTATTCGAATATAGAGTCGTGCAAAATTAAGCAGTATGCTTTAGTGGTTTGATCGAAAATGTTGCTGGATTCGATTTCGAGACGTATATCGACGGCCGAATTTTTAATAGATTCTTCTTGACGACTGCAATCGATCACGAACACGGGACAATTGCCAAATTGCTGATAGTCGTTCAAACAACACAAAGCGTAGCTCAAATTGCTCGCGCCTGCATAATAGTTTTCCGGAAATTTCGAATAGTGCATGAACGGGGTCGAATAATCGTTATTGGCAAAGTCCGAATTCATATCTTGAAGTGGAAATTCTTGGGAATTAAGGTATAGTTTTAAATTTGTCAGATTGCAGTGATCGAACTGGGCTGCCGATTGCTTCGCATTATCATACTTGCCATGCTGAAGAGTAAATAGAATCCATCGAGGTTTTTCTAATTCGTTCGAATTCTTAATACGCCAAACGTGAATTTTCGAAGACGGAAAGGACGGCAACTCGTGAAGCTCCCAGCGACGAAAGTAAACCACAATTCTGGGATTTTTATACAAATGATGGAATAAATTTAATTTCGATTCATCGCTAAGCTTTAAATGCGGAACCTCCCACGATATTTTAGTAATTTTAAATGTTAGCTCGTTTTCGTCGCTCTTGTAACAATTGACGTCGCTCTTGGATCTAATTAAAACAAGCTCTTGCGGCATGTTTACGACGGCTCGTTTATAATCCTCGCAAAATCCAAAAATATGCTTTAGAGGCACATTGCACGAGAAGCGTCCGTTCTTAAAAATGTCGGCGTTTGTATCTCCTCGAGGGTCCCAGGTGCTATTGCTCAAACCGTTGAATTTTTTGTGATACGAAGCGAGACCCTTCATCGTGCACGTTATACCAGGCTGCTTACAAACGTCGACCACATGCGTGCTCCCCATTTTGTACTGTATTTCATCGAACAAGAATAATATTGCGTTGTTCGTTATCGTATACGGTTTACCTTCGGTTTTCACCGAAAACGTTCCCTTAATATTAATGTAACTGTCGTAGGTTGCGGTTATAGCATCGGAATTTTGGATTTCTATAATCACTCTATCGCTGTGGTCTGTGTTTCGCGTGAAGGGTAAATACGAATAATAATCTTCTTTCGAAATTGTCTCTTCGTAGCGAGGCCTTTTGAATACGTCTAATTTGGCCACCTCGTCGAAACGTAATTTCTTCAAAGGAGAACTAATCACCGACGAGATGTGATCTGCGACCATTTTCGTGCTACTACCAAAATCACCACGTATTTTACCGCCACGTTTAGCCATTTCTAGTACTTTTTTCTTTCTCGTATTCAAAAGCTTGTAGCCGAGCGCTTTTAAGAAACTTGCGTCTGCGCGACTAAGAGCGAGGTTCTTCTTCCTCTTCTTTTAATATGATGTCGCTTTTTCACACCTTTTCCGCTTTTTATTTCGTTATGGCCTAACGATGATTTGCGTGCGACTGCAGATTTCGAGAACGTTTTTGCGTTTTATATAGGTTTGTTTTGAGGAAGAAGAAGAAGAAGACTTCGGCAGCAACGACGATAACAATGCCCAACGCGCGGATTTTTCTTAGGTATATTGACGACTGCGGCTAACGTCTGTTGCTGCTGCTGCTGATGCTGACGCTCGTCATCGTAAACGACGCCCATTTTAACTTAATAATAATTTTATTATTCGCGTCTTAGCTCTAGGCGAACGCAAAGGTACGTATCCTTCGAAAAATTAACCGCTTCACCCGTATGATCCACCAGTCTCAACGTAATGTTATCGAATTCGTCCACGCACAGAGGGAAACGAATTATATTGCTGGGTTGTTGTTCTATGCTGTAGCCTGGGGGCACGGTTAGGCCAAATTCGTAAATGCTATGACAAAGTTGGTTATTGCGGTACGCTCCCGTCGTAATGTTAGTATCTACGAAAATATTAGATACCGAAATTATTTCCACATCGCGATCGGACGTATGCGAACGACCTTCCTCTAAAATTCGATCATAAAATCCCAGCATTCAACCGATGTTGCCGCGCTTCGTGAAGTCTACGGAGTATTTCGATTTTATTTCGCACTTTAGGGTATTATTATTAGCTCTTAAAGAAAACAAGCCGTCGACCAATCCGTCGTCGTCCAAAGTTACGGACGAATTAATTTCTTTGTTGGCTTTAGCCGACTCCAATATCTTTTTTCTCAGGAACGTGTATAGCTCGTCTATTTCGTAGCATCCCTCGTCGATGGTGATTTCTTTATCTTTATCGTAATAGAACTTATTATTTCCCTCGTAAATATTTCGAACGGTGTTGCACGTGTAAAGACCCACCAAGCCGCAAGTGTACGTACCGCCATCGTTCAGTCTCACAGGTGGGTATACCGTACCGCTGCTGATGGTATTTCCATACCCGAATATCGTGAATGTCCTAGACATGACTGTAGCGTCCGAGGGCATTATGGTTCTTTATGTAAAATTTCAACACTAAATGACCACACACGATCGTGTTAAAGTCTTGCTCCCTTTCCACGTTATAATATATATCGCTACCGTGAAAATATCTTAAGACTTCCTCGGGAGGCCTCAGGTCTCCGAAACTTACGAAGTATATCACCGTATTGGCCTTTTTTTTATAACCGACCCAATGCGTGCCCGGACCGGATCCATCGTCTAAATTTATAATACCACTTTCGTTTCGCCACGGCGGTGCTAAGCTTCCGTCGCGTCTTTTAGCGGCAACTCGTCTCGCATGTACACGCCTCTAAAATACGGAACACCTTTAGCATATTTGTGCAGATCGAGATCGGTCAATGCGCGCATGGGAGGTGTAAGGGTGGTGGTGGTGGTGGTGGTGGTGGCGAGCTTAGCATTCCTCGGCACCATCGAAGTCATCCGTTTTTGAATCCCCGGATAAGGTTTCAAGTACAAGGCGCTACCTTTCTTGTGAGGCTTTAAATACAATCCGCTGCCGACTTTTTCTCTTCCATGGCTCTGTTGTGACGCGCGTTCTCGTCGAAATACCTCTTTGCATTTTGGCCGAATTGATGGCGTTTGCGACGCTCAACGCTCCGCCGGCCAGTGCTCCGAGCGCCGAAAGACCCGCAAATATCGGAATCAAAGGCAATAAGCCTCCTCGCTTGGGCACCGGTATTATGCGCGGTACTTTAATTTTCGAACGACCTCCCATCCTGTTGACTATAATTTTGCGGCATTCATCGCGCTCGAAATGAGACGATTATGCGAAGCATCTCCGTGTCCTTTACTCTTGATGCTTTGTTTTCTGATTTCTTTAGATATTTTACTTATAAGACCGCCTCTGAAGGAGCATTTTCTGCCGACGTTGCCGTTATTGTCTTTGAATTTACCCGAGCATCGACGTACTCGACGTCGTCGTTTTGTCGTCGTCGTCGTCCTCGCTGTCGACGATCAAGTTTCACGGCCATTTTCTTGTCTATTCCCATTCCTAGTTTGCGTTTCGCTTTCATTGCAGCCGTTACGCCCAACGCTGCGAGCTTCTCGGACCACTTAGAATCTTTGGCCTTGACTCGCCGCCAAGCCGCTTCTTGCAAGACCTTGTCGGCCTCGTGCCTGCGCTCCACGTCTTTGTGATGCGAATACGCGATGTCGTGCTGCTTGCACGCTTCGTCTAGAGGATTAATACCTTTGTCTCCGCGATTTAAACGCTCTTGTAGCCTGGTTCCGGGGACCGCAGAAGTTATGACCAGGAAGGTGCAGTTCGAAGGGCAATTTATTTAAGAGGTTGTTGAACAACCCTTCACCCCCGTGTACCAACATTGACTAACATCTCTCCTGCAATAACGTAACAATTTAAATATATATATAAAAATAACTGCATACAGAATAAATTTTATTTACAAAAGGATCATACACTATCTTTAAAATACAAAGGTTTCATTTCGACATTTAAATTCTTTTGATATAAACATAATACGTCATCGACAATTTTGTGAGGGAAATGGCGCGTGATTTCTAATAAGCCGAGTCTGTTGATGTCGTAAAGAACGTTTAGGGTACTTAGGGATGGATTTCCAAATACGTATTCGCTTATCATCTCGACTCGACATAAGATTTGATCCTGCACGTTCGAATAAAGTCCAGCATCCTCGAGGAGGGGCCCGCCTTCACCTCCATCGTCGTCGCCGTCGTCGCTACTGCTCTTGCACCTGTTATACGCGTAAGCTCCGAACTCTTCGGGAAGGCAAGTGGCGACGCACTCTATATTTCTATCGTAGAACTCTTGAAAATCTTGTCCTTTCAATATTTCTAATTTGAGCATTATAAGAGGCGCTAGAGTAAACACTTTTGCAAATTCTTCGCGGGAGAGAGAAATTCGCACAACATTGTATCCGGATCCTGTTGTTGTTGTTGATTCTAATGCGGCGAGAGTTGCAGCAGTTTTTTGCACCTCGACTCTATGAATGGACTCGTATTCGTCTTTAAATTCCACTTCCAAGTATCCGTCGATCGTCTGATGCATTTCACGCCTCCAGTGCCATACGTCTGCGACTACGGAGGCGGCGGTAGCGCCTGCAGATGCAACCTTGGCAGTATCCGAGCGGTTGGAAAAAAATTTTCTAAATTTATGTTCGATATTGATAGACGACAAATCTTTCCACTCGTTTTCGTCCATTTGCAATTCGCCTTCTTTACAAAATCTGTTGGGGCATATAAGTCTGATAACAGGGCTAAAATCCATATTGCTCTTTCGTTTGGTTAAGCCCACTTCGATCGTATGACCGTGAGCGCACCATTGCGCATTCTCCTTGGAGGAATTCAATCGGTATTCGGTGCTACATATCAGGGATCCATCGCCTGATCGTTATCGTAGACATGAATACCTGACAAAACTTGCGGCGATCCAGATACTGCACACGTAGATGATGATGATGATGACGAAATTACGTCATCATCATCGTTATTTAAAAATACTTGACTGTCGTCACCACTTGTATGATTATTTTCGTCTTGAATATACTTCACCATAATTGCTATTTAATTAAGTGCAAAATTTCACGTGCACATACACACCCTGAACGAAGAAACCTCCCGGTTAGAACTGAAAATTATTTTGCATGTGTAGGTTTTCGTTCGAGCGCAAACGATGTTGCTCATGCGCGCATAGTTTATTTTATATTTGTAATAGATGTAGTATGCCCACGCTCCTATTAATTGCATAAGTACGATGTGTTCTAAATACGTCCATACACCATCTGAACTATCAAATTCTCGATCTTTTTTTCTCGCTCTCTTTCTCTTTCGAAGGCGATTCGTTTATGATTCCATGGCATGACGTACCATTCGGTCTCCGTAAAACTGCTATTGTATTTAAATCTTATTTTAAACATCAGAAAAGGATCGATGCCAACTCCGTCTCCGACACAATCGCCCGCGCATCCATTGTTCAACCATTCGGCACCGTTGTCGTCGTCGTCGTCGTCGTCGTTGCCGTCCTCGCCGTCGCCGGATCCATCTACGTTTTCTATTTCTCATCGTCGTTGAAGGCGTCCTCTTCCTCCTCCTAGATAACTTTTATAAATTAAAAGGTCTCTCGATACCGCGGACGACGACGACGACGACGACGTCTCTGATGATGGTGATAAGGGAACCTCTTCCGAATGGTTCAGTTGCTGCTGCTGCCATTGCTGTTGCAGCTGCATGGTAATTAATTCCATACGTTTCCAATCTTTAGAGCGAGAGCATCTTATTTGTTGTTGTTGTTGTGACGACTCGGACTTCGACAATGCCAAAACGTCTTTATTTTCAACAACCTCGAAACATACGAATGCATTCGGAGGATCAACGGGAACCGGATTTCTTTGCCAGGAGGGCACGCTCGGTTTAAATATGTATAGGTAATTATTACATATTAAAGAGTAGGCGAGATATGCTGCGACGGCTGCGGGCGGTCCTTTAGGAGTCATTTCGAACAATGAGCATTTTAATTGCATTCATAGGTTTTTATTGCAGGGCTGCGATGTGTTGTTGTGCGCGCGTACATATGGGGTAGAACATGCGCATTCAGGACACGATTTTATTTGCAAAGGAGGTCCATCTATCTGATCTGCATGCGACGACGACGATTGTAAGCCGTGCGCTAAACAATAGCGATGCGTCCATAATTGTTTTGCAAATACTCCGGTAATTTATCGAAATTTCTGGCGACGTCTTTACTTGCATGCCTCTCGATATACTCGAGCGGTAATTTCGTAAGATCCTCGACCGTCAACATTCTTCTATATTACAAACGTATATGATTAAAAATAAACATATCATCTCGTAGACAATTTTCTTATCCCCTTCCTTAAGAATGCATACTATATGTTCCTGCATGATTTATATTGACGCCTAAATTTAATATTCTCGAAAGAGCTAACCCGCTCTGCTTTTCGGTATATTCGCCCAGTTTATTGTTCAATTCCTGAATGGCTTCGGGTTTATATTGAGTTTGAAAGTCTTCAATTTTTAAAATTTTATAATTTTTAGTAGTAAAATTTCTGAGCGACGACGACGATGATGATGACGATGTATCCACGGCTTCTGAAGACGATGATGATGTTGATGCGTTGGGCTTTACGTATTCACCGTTAAACACGAAATTAATTTTAAGAGAGCCGAATTTTCTCAAACATTTTCTCAAACGTCGCTCTATTAGGAGAATGCATCTTCTAAAATTGCATGGGATCTATGTGATATAAATTGACCACAGCACTCGAACGTATCCTGCGGGCAAAAGCCGATTTCAAATCGACCCACACGATATTGTTCGACGTTCTACGTCTTTTGACATTCTTCTTTGTTGTTAATCTATCGAAATTTTCAGCAGGATCGTCGACTTCGACGTCGTTCGCATAACCCTCGTCGTCGTCGTCCTTCGCACTAGTATTATCGCCGGATCCATTCTTTTACTAATACCTGCCCTCTGATCGCCCTATCACGCTTGCTTTTGCATTAGAAACAATCTGATTACATTTCAGATTTAGCAGCATCCATTCGTAGTGACGTTTTCGACCTACGTTGCAAGCACTTTTCAATTGTTTTAAAATTGCACGCGTTGAGGTAGGCGCGTCTGGAATTTTAATTCGTCCGAAGCTTGAGACATTTTTGCACTTTTGACACACGATGTTTACCGTTCGAATAATTACACAATAATAAATAGAAAATATTTTGGATATTCTTTTTACCAAGACGACGAAACTATTATTCGTAGTAGGGGAGAAATTTTTTTTTTCAAATACAAACGCAGCACGCAATTTTTTCTTATTGACACCTGTAATAAAAAAACCCTTGCGGTTATTTTCCCCCCAGCCTTATTCTCCTTATACTTCATCATAATTGCCTACGACATATCGAGCGTAACATTTTTCAAATTATTAAAAGATTACTTAAAACGTCCTGCACGTGTCCGATGAGATAATCGTGACCCCGTTTTTTTTCTCTTGCCCGACGATCTGAAATCTCTGCGTTATTTTAAATCATTACAAACTCGCATACAAAGAAGTCGCCGCCTACACATATTTGACCTCTACATCGACCTCTCATAAATAAACGATTCTTATTACCCCGACACGTCCGGGCGGCGGGAAGTTGGTTAGTATTTAATTTTTTAATTTTTTAGTTATTTTAAATTACTACAAACCCGTCATCGTCTCTATTATGCATTCGTTCATACAATGTATACGAATTAAATAGCGCACTTTCATCATCTTCTCTCTCGGAGGGCGGTTATTTACCCAGACTTATTCTCGAACGCGACCACCACCCCCCCGAAAACACGCTCTTAAAACAAAAACACGTTCGCACCACTTGCGCGCCCCTTACGATATTTCGTCTTAGACTAAAACACGCACGCCCCCCTGCACACCTATACACATAACGATACATACCTTTCTTTTCGAAAATAAAACAACAACAACACCGCACACACACACACCCCCCACCGATCGATATCTACACACACACTTTTATCATGAGGGCGGCGGCACGACTTCCACATTAACTTCACCGACGAACCATACATACCCTACACCCTACACGCACACACCTGCACATACATACCTCTCTTTTATATAATACGCACACCCTTTACAAGATATTTATGATCCTTTTAAAAAGGACCGGCCAGCTTCTCCATAGCCATACTATCGTTATCCTCAAACCTAACTAATACTAACACACACACACACCTACACATACATGACCTTCACACATACATACTTCTCTTTTCCATAATACACACACCCTTTACAAGATATTTATGACCCTTTAAAAAGGGCTGTCCCAGCTTCTCCATAGTTATACTACTAATAATAGTTGTGTTAGTGTTGTTAATGGACCTATGGTAAAGAAGTTAGTTTAAGAAGATATTAGTGCTTGTAAATTCATTAGTGTAATAGTGCTTCATTGTTAAGTGGACTGAAAACACCTATAAATAAGGCATATCCTGTTAATTAGACTTGTGAACAGTGAGTAATAAAAACCTTTATTATTACTTGTTTTGAATTAAAGAAACGCGGTAGCAGTAGCCCGCTTCAATATGTTAAATCGAGGGAGCATGTTCGCTTACATAAGTGACCAACCAAAAATTCAAAATTCAAAACGTCTAATAGACCATCCACTGTGAATCGCCTTGATAATAGTATACAACAGTCATCAAAAATACATTCTACCAGCAGAAGTGCACTCCCACTGCAGTTACTTATAACCTAAACAATAACAATAAAAGCGGATTCATTGGCGTATAACATGAAAGCAAAGTATTTAGAGCATATAGCATATCAGGCTGTTTCTACGTAACTCTGGGGTACCCCTGTGTAACATAAATATATTCTATATATTTACACTATATTTTATAGTTAGAACCTGAGTAGGCAAAATTTTCCACAAAAGTAGATCAATTGTAAACAACATATTTTTAACTAATTTTCAAATAATAATGCAGGCTTTAACAGCGATTCTAATTGTTCTGTATTAGAACATAATTGTTTGATCTGAACGGCATATTTTCCATTGAAATGCATGAATAACAGTTTTAAATTTTGAATGACCGTATCTGATGTAAAACGTAGATATGACAAAAATATTGAGCATACCCGAAATGCATTAGTAATAATTCACGACAAAAAATGTAAGTCCGTTGACTATTTGAACTGTCAACGCTAGAAATAAAACATTACCTAACATTTCAAGTGGATCTCTTCAATACATCACCAGCGTGGTACTTTAATTTGACACTTACTGAATGCACTACATCATTTGTGTCACTAAAAAAATCTCAGCCTAATAACACATATTTTAAGAATTTTTAACATTTGATAAGCAAAATCGTTCTGAATGGACCTGCTCATTAAAGAAGTTCTAGATTATTATAACGGGTACAATGTTTTGTGTGTTTTAGTGATCTAATGAAGCCTAGAGATTTAATCAGATTAGTGGGGTCTTTAGTGAGAAAACCAGAGTAAGACAGGTCCTCGAATGAGGACAGCGGCTTTTTCGATACTTAGAGTGCCAAAGATCATAAGTCAGTATGCTATTCTAAGACACACTACTGCGATATGGAAGGCAACGGGAAAGTAGCACATTATCTACCAAGTACACAGTGTACTTAAATTGTTATTTAAGATGATGACATCCTCTGGAGTAAAAGCTTCCAGAGCTAAAATAGTCCACTATTTGGAACTACGAGAGGGCACTACTTCAGAAAATGTGATCGGAAAGCTTAAAAGAAGAGCCGGGAACATTTTGCGAGTCTGAGTGTAGAATGTCAGAATCATGAAGCAAGTAGGTAAGCTAGAGACTTTGAAAATTGAAATGGATAGGTTGCATTAGACATAGTATAGATTATCTAAGTTCGGTGGCTAGGGACTGGGGAATTTTAGAGTAGAGACTTTAGGATAATTCATACCGGATGAGAGGAAGAACATTCGAGGGTGGATATAGTTATGCGGAAAAAGATAGAACACTGTGTAGAAAACTACTTACTAAAGAACGAAAAAGTACTCATAGATAGATTAGAATCTAAACCATTACATACGGTAATAATACAAGTATACATGCCCATCTCTAGTTACAGTGAGGAAGAGGCAGAAGCGATCTATCAAGATATCGAAGATATACTAAGATGCGCAAAAGGACAGAAAATTTAATAATTACGCTAGTTTTTAATGCAGTGGTAGGTGAGGGTAGAGAAGGAGTGTTAGAAGGTTTATTTGGATTAGGAACGAGAAACCACTAGGGAAATAGGCTGGTAGAATGTTGCGACAAAAATAATTTAACCATCACAAACATATTATTTTAACATCATACTAAAAGACGATGCACGTGGTAATTACCGGAAGTTATAGGAAGATATCAAATAGATTACATTGATGTTAGAAAACAGCTCAGGCATCAAGTAAAAGACTGTAAAAGCTACACAGAAGCAGATATAAACACTGACCACGACATCGTAATTATAAAAGCCGTGCTTAAATTGCAAAATTTGAAAAAAGTAACGGAAAAGGCGCTTTGAAGAAACTAAAAGATAAAGATGTCTGCGAAAGATTTGAAAAAAGATCAAGGGAATTGGTGAAAAACATTGGGAAAATTTTTGATACTAAGGAAATAGAAACAGAACAAAATAACATTAAATCCAGCTTAGATATGACAGTCAGAGATATTCTGGGGTATATACAAAAACAAAATAAGAAACCATGGATAACAATGGATATTCTGAATTTAATAAAAAAAGTACGGAAATTCAAAACAGATCAGACGAAGAAGGAAAACATACATACAAAGCCATAAAATGGGAAATTATTTTGCAAATGCAGGAAAGCTAAAGAACAATCATATTGCTGAAAAGTGCAAAGAGGTACAAACTAAGACGGAAATAGGAAAAACAGACGAAGCATGAAAACAAATTAGAATGAATTTTAAAAATATAAAATCGTATCGCAAAAATATAAGGGGCGTGGGAATGTAGAGAATGTGGTTAGATAGCAAGAATATTTAGTGAATTTATATGCAGGACAGGAACTAACAGCACTTGAGATTGCACAGGCATTAAAAAGGATTATTTGAAATGTCCAACACTTAGAAATAAGTTTGAATTCGTATTAAAGGGTCTGTAAAATTGTAAGGCGGCGGGTACAGAAAAGGAGCAAGCAGAAACTCTAGATACTGCTGGGCAAGCAGTAACAAAATGTCTTTTCCAACTTGTAAGCTGTATGTATGAGACAAGCGAGATACCCAAAAATTTCAAACGTATCATCATATTAACTATACCAAAAAGAAAAGCGCGGATAGATGTGAAAATGTTCGAACAATAAGTTTGACAGCACACGTGTGTTAAGAATATTAACTAGAATTGTAAAAAGAGGAGCTGAAGAAATACTAGGAGAAAATCAATTTGGATTTAGTTAAAAACGGGAGAACACGGGAAGCTATTTTAGCTATGAGGGTGATAATGGAGGAAACAATAGAAAAAGGGGAAAGCGTGTATATAGTGTTTGTAGATCTGGAAAAACTTTTTAGTATGGGACAAAGGATACTACTATAGTAAGCCAGCTTATCGTAAAAGGAGATTAAAAGGCGCAGTAAGGGGCAGCAGCCTTGCTGACTAAAAGATATTGGAGGAGAGTCGGTTAGTCTCGGACGATCCTTAATAATTTACAAAGTTGCCGGGGATTTTTGCTAAATTATTTAAAAACTGCGTTGTGGAAAGATATGGGAACTTACCACAATGTTTCCCAGGTATACGTGGCCTAAAACACGAACTATCGTATGATGGAGAACTCATAAGTAAAATTTTTTGTCCGGAGGCAAAATACCTCTTCATTCGGATCTCGAAGAGGGTCTACTTGGGGCTCGTCATCGTAAGAATTTAAAACAATGGTTCGATTTAGTGATAGGGACTTAGAATGTAAGGTCATTACTTAGAGTAGATAAGTTAACGAAGTTATTAGAAATGAGAAAAGGAAAGCTGGACATTTTAGGTATTGGTGAGGTGAGATGGCCAGATAGTAATGACTTTTGAAAAGATAATTACAGAATAATTACAACTTCTTCAACTAATGGATAGGCAGGGGTAGGAATAGTGCTAGGTAAAAGATTAGGACGTAAAGTTAAAGAGTACTTACAATTTAGTGATAGAATAATTATGGATAGATTGAGTACGAAACCCACAAACACTGTTTTAGTATAGGTTTACATGCCAACTACTCAGTACGAGGATGAGGAAGTAGAAAAGGTATACGAGGATATCAATAATATAATGAGAAAGGTAAAGGGACATGAGAATTTAATAGTTAAAGATAAGTTGGGTATGGTAGACGAAATGATAGAGAAGAAAGATTGGTTGAGTTTTGCCAGGAAAATAGATTAGTAACTGTAAACAACCTGTTTGAACAACACATTAGAACAAGATTTACCTGGAAAGCGCCAGGAGATAAACTAGATACCAAATAGATCATATTTTAGTTAAACAAAGTTTTAGAAACGAAATTAAAAACTGTCGTAGTTATCCAGGGGGCTGACATAGATAGCGATCATTACTTAGTTAAAATAAAGTGTAATCAAAAATTCCAAAAATTGAGAATGACTAAAAGGGTGGGATAGGATCTAGATAAGCTTAATAATAGTGAAAAGAGAATATGAACAAGTATTAGATAATAGTATCAAAAAGATAGCTATAGGAGGGAACGTAGAAAATAGATGAAAAGAAAAGGGCTGTACATGATACAGCAACACTAACTATAGGTAAGAAAAAGTAGAAGCGAGAAAACCCTGGATAACAAGGGAGATATTAGATTTAATAGAGAATAGAAGAAAGCTTAAACCTTTCGGAGAATTGGATAGTGAAAGTAAGCAAAAATATAACAGCATAAATATTTATGGTTCCGGGTTGGGACCGTGTCATTTTATAAATTAAGTTCGACGTTTCGCCCACTTTTGTAAGGGGCTTCATCAGGACACGAAAATAAATAAGTAATAACATTTTCTATTTTATTACTTATTTATTTTCGTGTCCTGATAAAGCCCCTTACAAAAGTGGAAGAAATGTCGACCTTAATTTATAAAATGACACGGTCCCAACCCGGACCCATAAATATTTATAATGACTCCGGCCGTGAAAGCCTCCGACAATATCACAAAAATACAATAGAGTTAGAAATAATATAGTAAGTACATGAGTGTAGAAAAGCTAGAAATAAATGGATGGAGGAGAATTGTAAGGGAATACAAGATGATTTGAGAGTAGGTAAGACAGACAGGGCTTACAGGGCTGTTAAAAGCTTTTTCGGGGAAGATAGTAAAAAATATAATGGTTTTAAAGATGAGAATAATGAACTTCTAATAAATAAAGTTGAAGTAGCAGATAGATGAAAAAGATATTTAGAAAATTTATATAAGGGAGACGATATGGATGAGTTAGAGAACGACCAAGAAGAGGATGTAGAAATAGGGTTCTCAATGTTAAGAGAGGAATTTGATAGAGCTGTTAGGGATCTTAAACTAAATAAAGCGCCGGGGATAGACGATGTACCTGGAGAATTAATAAAGTATGCACGCCAGAAAACTTTAGACAGATTATATGAACTAGTAAAAGTAATATATGACACAGGTCAGATTCCAATAGATTTCGAAAAAAATATTATCCCAATCTCAAAAAAGTCAGGAGCTGATAGATATGAGAATTTTAGAACGGTTAGTTTCCAACGCTTCCAAATTAGGGTAATTATCGAAAAAAGGTTACAAAAAAATAAAAAGACTTATTTCGCGTTTGTAGATTTAGAAAAAGCATTTGATAGGGTTAATTGGATTATTATGTTCAGGGTTTTGCGACAAATAGGAATCCCTCATAGGGATAGAAAAACTATTTACAGTCTATATAAAAACCAAAGCGTATAGTAATTAGATTTGATGAAATAGAAAAGAAAGCTAAGATTAGAAATGGTGTTAGACAGGGCTGCATGCTATCTCCCTTGATTTTTAATGTTTATATTGAGGAAGCTTTAAACTTAGCTAGAAAAGCGATTGGTATTAGTGTACAGGACAGAAAATAGACATGTTACGTTTTGCAGATGATATAGCCATTATAGCAGAGTCTAGAAAAGAGTTAGGAGAGTTTTTAAATATTATAGATGAGATACTACAGAGTAACTATAGTATAAGAATTAACTCAGGAAAGACAAAGATAATGACAATTGAGTTACAGCCTAGTTCTAAACCAAAATTAAAAATAGGTGATACCGAGTTAGAGGAGGTAGATGAATTTTGCTGTTTAGGTAGTATAATTTGCAGAAGGGATATAGTACCTAGAATAGCTCAAGCTAAAGAAATGTTTTTAAAAAAGAAAGACTTACTAATAGCTGATAGTGTTAGTTTAAATAATATAAAAAGTTTTTTAAAGTCGTACGCATGGAACGTTCTACTATACAGTATTGAGACTTAGACAATTAAGGAGGTAGATAAGAAAAAGGTAGAAGCATTTGAAACTTGGTGTTATAGAAGAATGTTAAAGACTAGTTGGACATATAGAGTAACAAATGAGGAAGTTTATTGAAGGATAGGTGAGGAACCCTATAAGTGGAAACAATTAAAGGTCAGGAGAGATCGAATGATAGGGCACCAGTTAAGACATGAGGGACTCATTAGTGAGATCTTAGATTATAGATTACCAAATAAAAATAGAATAGGAAGACCTAGGCAAAGCTATATTAATCAAATTATTAGAGATGTAGGTTGTGAAGGGTATGTAGACCTTTTTAGACTGGCACAGAATAGAAAAGAATTTAGAGCTGCGTCAAACCGAAGTTCGAAAACAAAACCAAAAAAATAAATAAATAAATATCAATTAACTAAATGTCACCATGACATAGCTCACAATTAGTTAGCGGTCTGGCACCTTGGCAGCGTTTCCTTGCTTAAGCCTTACCATAACATATAATTTAACACTTTTCCTTTTTTGGAGGGGATAACCAGGTAATATTTCATTTCCTTATAAATGGGAATCATGTAAACATGTTGGAGTTCTTTAACAATCATCTGATTGCTAATATTTATGTAGAGCCAGGTAGATAAGAAAAACATAAATGAATATAGGAAGACCTAGACCAAACTATATTACTCAAATTATTAGAAATTTAGGTTGTAAAGGGTATGTAGAACTTTTTAGATTAGCACAGAATAAAAAAGAAGTTAGGGTTGCGTCAAACCGACCTTAAGTAAGGTCGAAAACAAAATGATGATGATGAGATCTGGAAAAAGCATTCGATAATATAAATTGGAAAAAATGTTCGAAATACTAAAAAAGATTGGAATGAGCTTTAGGGATAGACTGATAGTACATAGCTTATACAAAGGGCAAACAGCTGTAATAGAATTAGAGCAGTAACATAGAGAAGTAAATATTAGGAAAGGGGTGAGGCAAAGATGTGCCCTTTCCACGTTAATTTTGAATTTGTGCATCGAAGAGGTAATGAATACTGTCAAATGCAGGAAGATATTTGGAATTATTACCAGTTCCAACACGGAAAACCTAATGACAAAAAAATAGCTGTACATAAATCTGAAGATTATTATATGCTACTACAGGTGTTGGTTTTGTAATATTCTCAACTAATGTTGATTGAGCAAAGGAATTTATTGGAAAACTATTAATTCGGTAAATGTCTAGGTAATGGAGATTTTTGAAGCCGCAGGTTGCTTAACTATCTTCACATACTACTGAATATCAGTAAAATACGGTATATAATTAGAAAACAATAGAAGGAGAACCGAACTGTATCTAACTAGAAGGAACAGCAGCAATGTTTAAAAACAACAAACATAGAAACAAGAAATCATTGATGAAAGCATATGTGTGAAGCACAGCACTGTATGGTTATTAAATTGACAGTAGGAAAAGCAGACAGGAAAAAAGATAAAAGCCTTTTGCAATGTGCTGCTTCGGATGTATGATGAAGATAGCATGGACAGACATAGTTAATAACAAATAGGTTTTTGGAAATACAAAGAGAAGAAAGATGTCTGTGAAAAACAAGAAATGGAGAAATGGGAGGACAGAACACATTCTAAGGCATTTGAGGAATAGCGCGGAATGTATTACAAGCAGAGAGAGAAGATAAAAGAGAGATATAGGTAGGCTTAGATAAGATTATTGCACGTAAATAGTGAAAGTTGTAGGCTGTGGGAATTTCAGGGAATTGTGTAGGAATAGGAAACAAAGGAGGTACGCATCTAACCTCATGTTATCCGAATAAGCATATTTCCATACTTTGTAATAATAACATTCAGGGTTTTACCGTTATCAAAATAAAATAGATTCAAAATATATAAATTTGTGATTGAATACTTAATAAAATTCTACACGATATTAGACAAATGATTGTTTACAACTGATATGGAGACAAACCCGCCACTAAGCACCAGAAAGAATCGTATAAGCAATAGAAGATATGAAAATTACATAAAGTATGGGCAAAATGATCAATTAAAATTGACGACAATAAATAATTCAGGCATATCTAGGTGCATATTAGCGTATGCAACAGCGAATGTTTATGATGGCGTATCTGTAATTAAACAAAAATTCAAATGCTATTTCAAAATTTGAAATATTTTCATAAATTATTGCTCTTAATTAATAGGTAAGTAAGCAAATGTTACATACATCTTTTAAATATTTTAAATACCTGAAAAATTCTGTATTAAAATTAAATGTGCCATCATAGGTCACATTCTCATACCTTTATTCGCCCCTGAAAGTTGTTATAGTAAAATAAAAACATAGGCTTTAGAAGTTCCCAATTTAAATATGACTAAAAAAAGCGTTTAAAACATGTTAAATTTAGATAAATCACGTCAAAAATATGATTGCTTGGAACTTTCAATTGTATATAGCTTTAAATAGATGGGGTATATTATCGCTAGCAGTAGAAGAGATAAGTTTCAAAATTAGAAATTCAGTTACAGTTAGCCATTATAAATTTACTGTGGTCGTTAATTCCAAGCTTAGCCGCAGAAATGCTTGCATATTTTGTAGAATACTTCGAACAAAGCAGATCAAATTTGTCAAAGTGATACCCAATGCTGGTAATATCCGTAGCAGCTTCGTAAGTGCTTTAAATAATATAGAATACAAGTGCCTTTCTCTCATAAATAAACCAGGAAAAGCGTCATCGCGAAAGCTTAAGTTTTGTCCCCCTTTATTGATTAACAAAAGCATATAATATAACATTAGGTATAAAGTAGTTATTCCGGTTTCACTGACGTTTAAAATATTCCAATAAAGAGGTACGCTCAAAGAAAAAGAAGGGTAATAATTCACACGCTCATTATTTGCAAACTCGATCAGGAATTCATATCAAATTTCCCATTGTAACCTAAAATTGGCAATAAATTTTCCACATAATACATACCAGCCAAGTTCAAGCTAATTTTTCTCAGTTTTGAAGAATATTCCTGTCCACTATCTATTGCTTTTCAATACGGTGAGGTCTAAGCAGCACAATCGTTTACAATTACTGACGATCCTGTTCTGCAATTTTGCTCCTTATCGGCAATGTTGTATCCCTATAAAACCCATCTCCAAACCATCATGATTTATACGGGCTAAAATCCTATACCATAAAACTTGAAAGTCTTCCTAATGAGATGCCTATTCTAAACTTTTTCCAGCCAATGATGAACCATTCACGTGATAGGGCGGTGCTGTTTGGCCCCTAATTTTTCTGAGTGGGGACGTGCGTGCAGCTTGAAAAGCTCGGACGGAGTAGCTTTAAAAATACATCGTTGTTCCAATGGCCGCCTGAAATACAGTTTTAGGTTATTTTTCATTTGGTAAAGCTTTTTGCGGAAAGTGGGATTGATTGCTTAGGTTGTTTTTACTACAGGCTTTTTGAGTCTAAATTCTGGCTTTTGTGGATTAGTTTTGAAGCTTTTGTTTATTTGTTCATCCTTAATTACTACGTTTTTAGGTGCTTGAAGTTTAGTTTTCCTTAAATTATTTGATAAATAGATACAAATGATTGTTTACCTTTTAGCAAAAGTTGGGTGTTTTTTTCAGTCTATGGCATTTTTTAAATATTGAAACAGTTTGAGGTGTGTAATATTGGAACTGCGTAATGTGTCGTAAGGGCAAACAAGTTTGTGCTCTCTTACCCTTCATGCTGGAGAACCTTTACAATACGGAAGTCAATTTCTCATTATCATTAGGTAACCTTTGATTTTCACGTACTTTTGACAGGTTGATATTTGTTTGAATTACTAATAAAAATGAATTTCTTAACGTTTTTATTGATCTATTTCCACACGTAGAGTTACATTTTACAACCCCAAAGTTGTCGCAACCCACTACCCTATAGCGACGATATAGCTATCTGTATACTAAAGCAAAGTGGATGTATTTCAACGGCTTTTTCGTAAAAGGGAGTAACTAAAGATGTGCAAAAAGGCGATGCAATTTATTTTTATAGAAGGGGCGACCGGAATAGTTGGCACATTTTTTACTCTCCATATCATACGATTATGAATATTTTAGAATTTTTAAGTAAATTAGATAATAATTACGACTAAACTTTGCTTTACAATACAAAGTATCAAATTTCTCGAATTTTGAAGGTTGTGACGTTTGGGATGCAACTAAAACACACTGGCATCATCACATGCAAAATACGGGTGTGCGCTGTACGCCATGAGTAATTAAGCGCACACAAAATACCTGAGAATTAAAACTTCCCAAAGTAACTAACAAATGTGAATTAAATATATTACATAAAAACAATCAGGCCATAAGTCGAATTTGTACTTTGGGTTTTCATGCAAAGTCTAAAATGATCAATGCAAGTCGAGCTAATACTTGAAAAATTGAAAACATAAGGTCACGGACATGATTCGAAGAGCGGCTAAATATCCTAAATAGTACCAACGTTGCCAAATAGTTCAAGAGTGAGGTTTTGAATATTATGTTTGGCTTGACTTTGTTTTAGAAAGACATTTTTATTCGGGGGTCGTATATATATTTCAATTCAGCATGTTCCCCTGAGTCTAACGACATACGACTTTTAGTGCGGAAACGACCCCTTAAAAAGTTATGAATTTTTAAATTTCCCATGTTAAGTCTATGGGAAATTTTTTTGTAGCTAAAAATTAATTTAAATTAACTGCGCATGCGCGGAAATTATGCGCATGCGCAGATCAAAAGATTAGCTGCGCATGAATACAATTTGGGGAGGCCGCCGTCTGTCTTAACGTCGGTTTGTGTTTACGTTTTGAAGAGAGTGGTTGGTATTTCATTTCATAAGCTCAAGTAAGAAAGAACTTATGCTTGACCTTTGTTACAAGTTCAAATTTAAGTTCTTTAGATCATGGAGAATTACGCTATAAATTGGAACTATAGCAGGCTACCGATTTGCAAAGAACATGGATATTCTTTTGCAATCGAGCACGGGCTGCTTACCGAGAAGAAGGATTGCCGTCGTCACAAAAGCCCTATGCTTGTGGATAAATCTCAGCATGGCGTCGGCGGATTTTATTGTCCTAAAGGGCGAAGAGATTGCCGCAAGTATAGCGTTGCTACGGGAACCTGTTTCGAAGAATCTCGCTTGGCCCTCCATATTGAAATCAAGTAAGTTTGTGTCTTTTTTGTTTATTATTTATTATAAGTTTCTAATTTTATTTTAGGCTTTTATATGGAGTTGCATTAAATGAGTCGTACGCTAAAGTTACCCGCGAATGCACGGATTTTAGCATTCCACCAGAACAACGAACTCAGCTTTCTCAAGAGACAATTGCTGCAAGGTATTTATTGCAATTATTTTATTTTATTTACCAGCAATTAATTTAACCATTATTTTGCAGATTTCATTATGCCCGTGAAATGGTTGTCGATCATTTTTCTTCTGAGCAGGCAGAACGCGGCAAGATTGGTGGCCCTGGAATAATCGTTCAAATCGACGAATCAAAGTTTGGAAAGCGCAAGTTTAACAAAGGCCGCTGCGTTGAAGGGCATTGGGTTCTTGGCATAACCTGCGAGGATTCGAAAGATTTTCGCATGGTAGTTTGCCCGAAAAACGTTCGCGATGCTGCAACATTGCTTCCAATCATTATGGAGCATGTTGCAAAAGATTCGATCATTTGGACTGACTAGTGGAGAGCTTATTATTCACTGCCTAAATATGGATTAGAGCATCAAGCTGTAAATCACAGCAAGTATTTTAAGGGTAAGTTTTATAATATTTTAAACAAATTCATTCTAACAGTTTTTTAGATCCAACAACAGGAGTCAATACGCAGCGTGCAGAAGCACACTGGCGTCCGACAAAGGCTTTCTTCAAGGCTCGTAAAGTTCCTGAGGAATCTTTCGCAGATCATCTCAGCGAGTATTTGTGGCGCCGCTGGAATGCTAAAGAGCACCGAGATCCCTTCGATGCCTTGTTAGAAGCTATTCGCTTCCAATATCGAGATTTGCGCATTTGAATATTTTGCTCTTTGTTAGTTTTGCTATGTCATATCGATTAAAAGTTTGATTTCTGATTTTTGATTTATTTCATATAATTTTTTTGTTTAGGTTAGGTTAGGTTAGTTTAGGTTGGGTTGGGTTAGGTTGGGTTAGGTTAGGTTGGGTTAGGTTAGGTTGGGTTAGGTTAGGTTAGGTTAGGTTGGGTTAGGTTAGGTTGGGTTAGGTTTGGTTGGGTTATGTTAGGTTGGGTTAAGCTTAGAATCATTTAAATTATTCAAAAATCTTTTTTTTTTTTTTTCAAAAAAATTCCTATATACTTAACATGCGAAGTTTAAAAATTCATAACTTTTTAAGGGGTCGTTTCCGCACTAAAAGTCGTATGTCGTTAGACTCAGGGGAACATGCTGAATCGAAATATATATACGACCCCCGAAACAAAGTGTCTTTCTAAACCGAAGCCTTACCTTATGTTTATTGTTGAGTAAATTAGTATGGAGATTGCTTATATTCAAATTAGTAGATGTTTATTGGTGTTACCGGCGCCTCATTTCCACGAGCATCCTCATTCCCACACACATTCTGGACCAAATATAGTTTTCTTCGACTAGCCATTTCATCTTTCGCAATAAATACATCTTGTTTGGTGTCAATTAATATTAGATCTTCCCAGCTACCCAAATTTTTAGGATTTTTGTACATAGCATCATCCCCAGGAGCTACCCCAATTTTAAGATTTTTTACCGCTAACATTCTGAACCAAATAGTTTTCTTCGACTAACCATTTCCACCCACGAGATATGTGTAACGTATTTTTTACTCAGTTACGCTTTCCTTATTAATCTAATATAACGTTTCAATAAAATAAAATTATAATTTATAAATATCTGATCACTTAAAATAATTCATAAAATATATAATGGATTATGCGCTCCTTGGCTTTAGAGGTCTAAGTTTCTAAAATACGAATCGTCTGTCTGTCATTTCGTGTCACTTTTCTATCAGCGCTTGAAGAGGTAAGCTGCTCTCCGCAGCGTAGAAAGGTCAGTATGGTATCCAGGTACATGGCCTGCAATACGGTTTGTAAGAAGTTTAATTAATTTAACCTTCATGTCTGAATGTGGTCCTCACAGCTTTTGGGTAATGGCTTTATTTTGTATTCCACCTTCAGCGAGTTAGTTGATTCCTGCAGACCGAGGAAGATAAAAGCCCCCCATCATTAAAACATGCAATATCATAAATAACATTAATACCATAAATACCACTGAAGAAAATTTAGTTTGAGATTTAGAATACAAGAAAATAATAGGACATACTTAATAGAGATTTGGTTTGGTTATATAATATTTTGTTCAGAAGATCTTTTATAATTCCAGCGTAAAAATTTAGTCGTAATGGTATGTTTCCTGTTGCGTGCATCGCAGGTGTATATCGAATAATCCACATCTGGTGTTATTTGGTTCTAGTCTAAAAGTTCAAATTATTTGATTGAACTGTACTTTGGCACGTGAGTGACACTTAATCTTTAATTCCAGTTATATTTATTTAAATGTTTTATGAATGATCGAAAGTTGAAATTTTACTTTGATTTAGTTATCTTAAAATACATTTTGAAAAAGAAAGATCCCGTACTAATCATGAAACTTTACAAAATTTTAAAGATGGCTATGTAGTTTGCCTATCGTATTTGTTTCACAAGCAGACAGTAGTGACTACAGTAAAAAAGTTGTTATTGACATATAATGTCAAAAATATCTAGCTATTAATCATAATTAACACATGTTATTTTGCGTTACTTTAAAAATGTCTTTGGTTATTTTGAAGTCATGTAATTTAATTTTTAAAGAACATGACGAATTTTTTTATAAGATATAAAGTAAAGCTAACTCTTTGTTTGAATGATACATTTTTATAAGACGTTAAATAATGTAATTTCTCACTTATAAAGTCGACCGTAGTACAACAGATGACTATAATTAAAATTTGAAATATGAATTGTTAAGAAAGTATATACCTTATAGTAAACTTATGTAGAAGTATTCAATTTAGAGGTCCTTGTGTTCTTTTTGAAGACAGAACCATACTAGTTTCTTTTTATGTAAATTTTTGTTGAAAAAGTTAATGCTGAAACAAGCTAAGACAATTTAATTGAATAGTATTTATTTTTGCTTAACTCTTTTATTATTAAAAATTCAAGTGAAATTTATAGGTTCTTAATAAGTAAAAGGTTAACTGTGTTTAAAGATATCAAATACCCTCGGTGTATATATTTTTGGAACTTAAATTCAATTATATTATTTTTGGTGAATATTTATAAAGACACAAACGGTGTCCATGTTGTGCATTTGTTTGTTCACAGGTTAAGTCGAAACATTTGTAACACATCTGGCAATTGATATTTTGGTAAGTGTTTTGCAAGGTTAATATATAGATTTTGTGGCTATATAAGCGGTGTAGACTTCAGGTTTCCGCATTCCCCTAATACAAGTACATGTATCTTTATATGTTGTTGTATTGGAAAATACGGTGGCGCTCTTTATCTATATTTTTGGTCAACAGACAACCCATGACTCAAGCTCATGATCTACCCAGAGCTAACACTCTACTAGCCGTTTATCTCTAAAGAGTTTTTATTTTTCTCAAGCCATTTTCCATCCAACTTTACCTTGGGCTTCCATCATTAATAAGAAATTCTCAACCTTGTGATATCAGGTAAGGTAGTCGTTTACGTTATATGGAGATCCAATTTCCTATCTGATATTCACGAGGGGTTTTTAGTTTTTAATATACCTTGTTTGGTGTCAATTAGTATTAGATTTCTCTCAGCTACCCGGATTTTAAATTTTTACATAGCATCATCCGCCAGGGGGCTACCCCAATTTTAAGATTTTTACCGCTAACATTCTGAACCAAATAGTTTCTTCGACTAACCTTATCCACCAAACGAGATAAATATATCATGTTTGGTGTCAATTAATACTAGATTTCTCTCAGCTACCCGAATTTTTTAGATAGCATCATCTCCCAGGGAGCTACCTTAATTTTAAGAATTTTTACGGTAACATTCTGAACCAAATAGCTTTCTTCGCCTGACCATTTCCACCCACGAGATAAATCTATCTTGTTTGGTATCAACTAATATTACATTTTTCTCAGCTACTTAAATTTCTAGGGAGCTACCCTTATTTTAAAATTTTTTACCAGCAGCGATTTCTGACCGTCCTTATAAATTTTTTATCCATGCGATACATCAAATTAGTCTAGAATTTCATGCAGAATCCGAATCTGCAAACAGATTTAAAATCCGAGCAACCGCTTACCGTTTTACATACATGCCTTCTAACGAACATATAAAAGGTTATTTTTGTTTCTTTTAAGATAAATGTACCTCGTTTGTTATCAATTAATATTAGATTTTTCTAGGGAGCACAAATCTGTAAATAGATTTTAAATAAGTCCGCCCCTTACAAAGTTACACTTTTAAAGGCCCCAAACCTCTAATTTTTTGCATTAATATCTAACCTAGATAAAAGTTTTCTTCGACTAGCCATATTAACCTTATCTCTAAGTTCCCGGGCAATCTAAAACCGTCGGAGCTGTTTAAATCCAACAGCCCTTACAAAGTTATACCTCCGATTTTAGGAAGTTGTCCAAACCGTCATAGGATATGACACATAAAATTGGTCTAGATTTTTCTAGGAAACCCAAATCTGTAAATAGATTTTAAATAGAACCACCCTCGTGAGAATTGTACCTTTCTACCTAATATCAAACTTATTAAAATTTGTATAAAAATATTGCGCGCTCGGAATTACAGAAATGAACCCTTTATAAGCCATAAGTGTTTGATTTTTAAAAATATTTTTAAACAGTAATGTTTTGTTTTTAGGATTATGTAAAACATTCCAATGTAATGTGTTTTTAATATATAAATGGGAAGGTTGAGTTTAAAGTCATCATCGCCCAAATTATATGTAAAATCGGCATATAATTTCTTTCGAGTAGCCATCCTTGACTACGTATTTAGGAAAATGCAAATTCCATAGTTAAAGCACTAGCAATCAACGACACTTTCTATTAATTATATTATTGACTACATGTTTGAGATATACAAGAAAAATGTTCCAATGCCGTACATTAGAAATCGACGCATAATTGCTTGTGGATTATTAATTACTTAAGGTACTGGAAAGTATCGTACTTTGACTAGTCATAATAGATATTAAGTAGATCAATTAGTATGTGATTTTGACAAGTGTATATAACTCGGCCTAGTTACCAAATTCTAATTGTATCGGTATCCCGTGCTCTTTGTGTAAAGTTACGCTGAAATTTAAACAATCGTTTCGTGTTTGTGCAGTGATTATTCTTTAAAATCTTTTGAAAATTTAAGGTAAGTTTGCATTTTTTATTAAAACAGAACTGAATTTATTTGCCAACAACAATTATCAGGTACTTTACTATTGTTTTCTGATTGTATTTTAAAAACATCTAGGATTCGTTTAGAAATATTCTAACTTGAGTGCAAGTTCTATTTATTTAAATATTTTATGTACAGCGCGTGCAAATTTCTTCGGGTTTTCTTTCAAATTTTACATTGAGTAATTTATTAGTCGCTATTAATTTTTTCAAGGTAATGCACTGTTTTACATATATATTATATTACGTTATTTTTCAAATTTTAGCTAAGATAATAAAAACAATTTTCACAAATATTTTATTAAAAATTAAATACATTTAAACATCAACAAAGGGCTGCAACAGTATAACATTCTCCTTGGAACAACTTAAATTATTCACACTGTGGTTTAAACAGTGGCTGCACCTATCGCCGAATCTTCTTAATTCTTTGAGTCTAGGAACTGAAAATACACCTTCCGTGTTTAAAATGTTGTTTGATAAATATTTCGATAATAGCTGCTTCTTTTGTTCTCCTTTAACATAGACAGTGGCCCCAGGATGTATGACTTCTTTCAACAAATCACTCACATTTGTATAATCACTAGTAGACTGCTCGTCCCAGCAGAGTCCATGGATTTTTCCTTTAACCACTGAACTTGCTTTTTGAAATCATCATTTACGGTGTTATATTCAACCGTCATGTTCAGTATCTCATGCCATATTACATTATTCGCTATATCCAAAATGGCGATCTTCTTGCAATAGAAGTCACTAATTTTGTGTTGATATCCTTGTAAATCGATTATGAAACACATGCTTCCTGCTTCAAATCATAAATGGAAATGGGCTTCAAAGCAAATCTTTTTTATCTATCCAGCTAGAGGTTTTTACCTCCACCCACCGGTTCTTCTTATGATTTTTTTCAACTAGGTAATTATCTAGAACTTTGCGCGGTTGATACTAAAGCAAGTCTGTTTTCTTAATCCAACTTTTACCATCCCCCAACCACGACACTAATAGTTCACGTCCGTGCTTCCGTTTCCGTAAAACTTTTCCCACTAGGTACGTGTCGGGTGCTGCTGTGAGCTGAATCTCATCACCGTAAAAAGCACCTAGGATTGGTTAACCTTCCAAATCTTGTAGCAGATAAGTTATCGGTCTCGTTTGTTGTACTTTAACAATTTTGAATAGTTCTGTACTCCAGTTTGGATGAAATCCTCGGTCAAATACTGCTTTATATTTTGATATACGTACAATTTCGCCAACCCTATACAACTTCTTGTGACTTTTAGAAGCACTGTCAACGGTGTAAAGTTTTATTCCGGGCATCCTTCCGCTTTCATAGGTGTCATGTTAATAGTTCGATATGGTGTATTATTGTATTCTTCCATAAGTTTAGGCAAAATATTCAACCATCTATGACTGCCTTGCAAGTAAAATCTTCTCTACAACTTGTTCTTGATTGTCATGATCAACCGTTCGGCCATACTAGCTTTGATTGCGGAATACGTAGAATAATGGTTCACCATATATTTTTGCATACGATTTTTAAACTAGCGGTTTTAGTACTCTTTCCCAAAATTTATTTGTAGATTGATTTTTGCATTAATTTCTCAATGCAACATTTTGCCCAATATTTTTTTCATAGCATCCAGGAGCACGAGACGTACAGCTTCGCATATTACATAAAATGTAGCTATGATGAATCATTAAACAAGTTTGAGCTGTACAGAGGACCCAAAGCTGCAAAGGTTCTAATGCGGAAGTTGGAAGAAGAAGCCCGCCGCATAGGAGAAATCCTAAAAACAAATATCCCAATGAAATTACTAACGCCGCTCGAAGAACTTCTTTTCCGCGCATATCCGGATTGTGGGATTTGCAAGAAACCATTGGGGTATGATCGAGTAAGGGATCACGACCACTTGACTGGCCGCTTTTGCTTCGCGGCACACCCACAGTGCAATATAAAATACAAGGTATCCCATTTCATTCCTGTGGTATTCCACAACTTAAGTGGTTATGGTTCTCATTTTATTGTGAAAGAGGAGGGATATGACAAAGAAAGGGTTACAGTAATTCCAAATAATAAGGAACGCTTCATTTCGTTTACAAAGTATGTCAGATTATTTGGTAATGGAGAATAAAAGGAGGCCTTCTATAATGACCTAACCTTTACGGATATTACATTTGCCGAGTACGGACATGCTCAGACACTTTGGAATACGTTTGACATTCGTACGCTTGGGGATTATAGTGATCTGTACTTGAAAACGGATGTGCTGCTTCTCGCTGACGTCTTTGAAAACATTAGAGTCGTTTGCATCAAAACTTACGATCTTGACCCATGTCAATATCTAACTGCTCCCAGCTTGAGTTTTGATGCTATGTTGAAATACACCGGTGTAAAATTAAACTTGTTCACAGATGTCAGCATGCATCATTTTGTAAAGAAAGGAATACGTGGTGGTCTCTCACAGTGCAGTCAACGATACGCTAGAGCAAATAACAAGTATATGGAGAATTACAACCCGACCGAGGCTTCAAAATACTTAACGCATCTGGATGCTAATAATCTTTATGGGTGGGCAATGAGACAGCATCTACCCATTGGCGATTTTAGATGGATGGATGATAAAGATTGCTCTTCTAAAAGAACACATTTTGAATATACCTGAAACCAATGACAATGGCTATATTTATAAGTGGATCTAGAGTATCCTGAACATCCACAACGATCTACCCTTCTGTCCCAAAAACATGGTACCCCATCATTCAAATCGAAGACACCTAAACTGCTAGCGACTCTGTTGTAGAAGAAAAACTATATTATTCATTACTGTAACCTACATTATAATTTGAATTAGGGCCGTTATACTTGCGGCCACGTCCCCAATGCTCCACCCGGAGGTACTACATTGACTGTAACCTACAACAGTGTATGCGATACAGTCTCAAACTAAAAGCAATTCACCGGGTTTTAGAATTTACTCAGTCTCCATGGTTGAAGGCGTATATTGACCTTAGCACCGGTTGAGAACGGCGGCGAAAAGCGCATTTGAAAAAGACTTCTATAAATTAATGCGGTGTTCGGGAAGACCATAAAGAACGTGGACAAACGCGAGTTATGTAATTTCCCATTTGTTATATATATAAAAACTAATAATTAAGAAGTTATTAGAAATATTAGAAAATGCGCTAAGTGATGTGCAACAATGTAAACAAAGGACAATCGTTTCAGTTTATTAACGTTCATGGGAACGGAAGCGCTACTTTGTAGCACAGAGATAAGTGACACTGCAGATGTCAGGTCACAGGCGGTCGCAGGCAGTCACGTACCGAGATTACTGAGAAGTAAGCTCGCAACAAAGTAATTATGAATAGATTTAAGATTGCAACATTGTATTATGAATAAGAGTCAAGTGTAAGCAGACATTAGGTCTGCAAGTTCCCACAGCCATGTGAGGGGGTAGGGATATTATAAAAGGCCCGGGAGCCCCACTCGCAGTCAGTTAATCCATCGTTCAGCTTTAACATTGCAGTTCGTTAGATAACTCACTTTGTACAATTAATTAATATATTTTCGACTTAGAATGATTCATTTTCAAAAGTGTCAAAATTCAATATTAATTTCTGTGTAAATAAATAAATGTGTTAAGAAGTTTGGAAATGTTTTTTTAAAAACGCGGCACCCAAGCCACGAACCTTAACTCGCGTTGATGTGAAAATCGTGACCCGGTGGGACGTTTCTGGTAAACGGTTGTGCGCGAGTACGTTAATTACCCTACCTAATTTCCATAGTTGCACTGTACTAGGGGAGAATTTCGTTATTCTGCAAATGGATCGGGTAAAGGCTACTTACGACAAACCAATCTATGCAGGCTTCTCGGTTTTAGACTTGTCTAAAACCTTAATGTATGAGTTCCACTACGGCACGAGGAGGTCTTTGTATGGTAACCAAATCCACCTCTTTTATATGGATACCGATTCACTAGTTTACAGTGTGGAAGACTTGTATAGTGACATTAGCGCAAACATTAAACATTTCGGTACGAGTGACTATCCAGCTAACAAGTACAATATACCGCTTGTGAACAAAAAAGTTGTAGGGAAATTCAACGGTGACTTGGTGTTAGAATTTGTAGGTAGTAGGACTAAGTCCTACTGTATTGTAGGAGAAAAGGATATTGTCAAGAAAATTAAGGGTGTTAGCCGTAATGTGGTGGCAGGAATAGTGTAGATAGTTTTAAGGATGTTGTTATTAATAATAAAAATGCCCTCATGAATACGATGATATCAATCCGGCGTAAGAAACACGATTTGTACACGCAGTTGATTAATAGAATTAGTTTGTCGGGCGAAGATGGCAAGCGTTACGTCATCTCCGGAAGCATATCAACCTAAGCATGGGGGCATAAAGATATAAGATAGTTGCTATATTTGTATATATTTTATTGTGCATGTAAATAGTAGTATGTAAGTTGGTTATAAGACATACACGCCATCCCCATCCTTAAAAATTCATTCCCTCCCGGCGATATGTGTTTACCTCTACGGGGTGTCGCTGGAAGGTAAAACATATTGTTAGATTAACGACAATATCTCTTATTGATCGAAAACACGTTTCTTTTTTTAAACAACACATTAATCTCTTTTTTTGTTACAGGTTACTTTTAACTGCTTGGATTCCACTACACGAAGAAAATAAAATAATGTTATACTTTGCAATATAAAAATTGTATTCTATTAGTTTATTAAACTGTAAATAGGATAAAATAAATTATTAAACTTTTGTGTGCTTAATCTCTTTGTTATACCTCTAAGTGTTTGGTTAAAGGACTCTAGACGTTAAAAAGGAGAGGTGATTAAAAATCGCTGCTGGCAAAAAATCTTAAACCGAGGGTAGCTCCCAGGGGGATGATGCAATCTAGAAAATTCCTAGAAATTCAGGTAGCTGAGAAAAATCTAATATTAGTTGATACCAAACAAGTTAGATTTATCTCGTGGGTGGAAATGGTTAGTCGAAGAAAACTATTTGGTTCAGAATGTGTGTGGAAATGAGGATCTGGTGGAAATGATGCACTAGTTATACCAATAAACATCTTCTTAAATTAGTTTTATTTTTTATTTATCGAATTAAACAGAACACCATTATCACATACGTATTGTATATACATACACAGTTCAATTAAACTATATACAATATAAGAAAAGAAAGGAAAATAACGAGAAAATAAAGAAGGTACATATTTCAGTATAGTTGGTATTTAAATTCAGATTAATTTTTTTAGGTTTTAGTTTCTGGAATCATATCTAGTGCACATACTAGAGAAACAAACGCTTTAGTTGTTCTTTAAAAGTTTTTAACAAGACATTAAAAAAGTCCAACTCGCATAAATTGCCCAACCTTTTCATTCTATTGATTGGCTCATTAAATATTAAATAACTTGTTCTAAGTTCTCTGTTTGGGACATAAAAGTCAAACTTTTATATAGAATACATAAATGGAAATAACTTTTTTCCTATCAATACTCTCAATTTTATAGGTGTCTAAAGAAAGCTATACCCAAAGGTTTGTGTTTGATATCCAGCTTGAATTCACCGAATCGTATACATCATTAGGTCTTCAGTCCAGGAACTAGTGAGACGCATACCTCTATGGTTTCCTATTATGTGGTAACGTACACGTTTCCTTGAAATTTCCACCGCCTACATCTTTCACTACCTTTCTGCAATAGTCTAATCTAGGCCTACCTCTAGCTCCCTTTTATCCTTTCTCAGTTTCTATTTTATTCCGTACTGCCCCGCATGCCTTAGAACGTGTTCTATAATACCAACCCTCCTATTATTTTTGCTGTTTTCCACAGATATCTTTTTTTCCCTACTATTTTTAATACCTCTTTGTTCTTAACGTCGTCTGCCCAACTTATCTTTCTCATACAACTGTGATACCGCATTTCAATGTCTTTTATCTTTTCCTGTCTGCTTCTCCTACTTTCCACGTTTCACAGCCGTACAGTGCAGTGCTCCACACATATACGTTCAACAATTTTTCTTTGTTCCTATGTGTGTTGCCTTCTAACGTAGCAGCTGATTTTTCTTGTGCTATTTTTTTATCTTTTTCACTTACCCCGTCTATTGTTTTCTAAAAATGTACCTTATTTCACCAAACTCAGTGGTACCTACTCGAACGTGGTTAAACAACCTGACAGCTACCAAGATCCTCCACCAATTAGACATTTTCCAAATAAATAATTTTCCTGTTATTCCTTTCGCACATTCAACATTTGTTGAGAACATTTCAAAACTAATGCCTGTAGTGGTTGTTTGCGATAATCAGCAAGTTTAAACCCAATTACTTCTTTTATCATTAGGTTTCCGTCCTCGAACTGGTTGGACGCGTATCTCCATTGTTTTCTATTCGAGCTAACATACACATATCCCGTAAATTCACATAGCCTACCTTTTTCACTATGTGTATGTAATAATCTAATCGAGGTCTACATCTACCTTTCCTTTTCTACTTTCTCTGCTTCTAATATATCCCGCACTATTCCCTCATGCCTTGGTACGCGTCCTATTATCCTATCCTTCCAATTTTTAGTATTTTAGACAGATGACTTTCTTCCCCTACTATTTCTAGTATCTCTTTGTTCTTAACTTTGTCTGTACATATTATCTCCATCATTCATCTGTAACGCCACATTTTAAAAGCTCTTTTTTCTGTCTACTTCTCCTACGGTTCACGTTTCACAGCCTTACTGTGCTGTGCTCCACACTTATGCTTTCGGTAATCTTTTCCTTGTTTCTATGTTTTGTTGTCTTTGAACACAGCTTTTTATTGTTATATGCAGGACGGCCTGTGGCCTACCTTTTGCACATATTCTTTCTTATGTTATTTGGCTTCTTAGATAGCAGAAATCCTTAACTTCTTCTAAATTCTAATTTCTTATTTTTGATTCTGGTTTTTGGCTTATTTTGTTGTACTTTACATAGTAGTGCTTTAGTTTTAGTTTTGTTAACTTTCATACCATATCATAAACAACTGCTTCTACATCTTCCTTACTAGATGCCAACACTGCAACATAATCTGCAAATCTAAGCATATCAATCGTTTGTGCCTGAAAAATAATCTCAGTTGTATTTATGCTTTTGACAATATTCATTTCCTGTTGGATATACAAGTTAAAAATTAATGGGAGTAGGGCACATCCTTGTCTCGCCCCTTTCCTAATATTTACTACTTCACGTTTTTTTTTCTAATTCTATTACAGCTGTTAGATCTTTGTATAAGCTATGCACTATACGTTTATCTTTATAACTGATTCCAATCTTTTTGAGTACTTCGAACATTTTTCCCAGATCGATAAACCCTATATTCATGCTTTCTCCTTTTCTATAGTTTTCTTCCTTATCACCCTTAGAGCTGAAATGACCATCCGTAGTCTCATGTTTCGTCTAAACCCAAATTCATCTTCTCCTAGTATTTCTTCAGTCCGTTTTTCCATTCGTCTTTGAACAATTCTAGTTAATATTTTTGACGCGTGTGCTGTCAAACTTATTGTTCAAATATTTTCGCATCTATCTGGGCCTTTCATTTTTTTGGTATAGTTACTATAATGTTACGTTTAAAATTTTTGGGTATCTCGCCTGTCTCGTACATATAGCTTACAAGTTGGAAGAGACGTTCTGTTGCTGCTTGTCCAGCGGCTTTTAAAGTTTCTGCTTGCACCTTATCTATACCCGATGCCTTATTATTTTTCAGACTCTTTAATGCTAACTAAAATTCATCTCTAAGTATAGGATATCCCAAGTCATCCCTTTTAATGTTACTGTTCTTGTTTTAGTGCTTCTAGTTCTTGTCCTCCATATAGTTTCCGATATATTTTTGCCATCTAACCACTTTCTCTACATTTTTTATAATGATGTCTCGTCATGTGCTTCATATATTTTTACTATACGGTTTTTATCCATAAAATTCAATCTAATTAGTTTGCATACTTCATCTGCTTTTCCTATTTCCATCTTAGTTTGTATATCTTTGCATTTTTCATAATTTCATTGGTCTTTAGCTTTGCTGTATTTCCGAAGAATTTCCCATTTTATAGCTTGGTATCTCTATTTTCCTGCTTTGTCTGGTCTGTTTTTGTATTTTCGTCTTTCTTTGATTAAACTCAGAAAATCGTTTGTTACCTAAGGTTTATTATTTTCTTTTTGCTTATACCCCAGCATATATTTTTCAGCCATGGCTAAACTGGATTTAATTTTAGTCCATTCTGTTTCTACTTTCCTAGTATCAGAAATTTTCCTGATGTCTTTCAGCAATTCGTTTTACTTTTTTCTCAATTTTTTTGTGGAAATCTTAATTTTCTAATTTCTCAAAGTGAAAGTGCTTCTTGCCCTGTATTTTTTTTTCAAATTTTTAAATTTAAGCCCGTCGTTCATAATTACTATGTTGTAGTCAGTGCTTATTTCTGCTTCTGGATAGCTTCTAGAGTCTTTTACTTAATTCTTAAACCGCTATCGAACAAGAATGTAATTTGTTTTATATCTGCCTATGTCTACTGGCATCTTCCACGTATATCGCCTTCTAGCATGTTATTGAAATAATGTGGTGTGATGGTTAAATTGCTTTTGCCGCAATGTTCTACTTGCCTATTTTCCTAGTCGTTTCTCGTGCTTAAACCAAATAAACCTGCTACCGCTCCTTCCCCACCCTCATATTCCACCGCATTAAAATTTCCTGTAGTTATTAAATTTTCATATCATTTTACGAATCTTGGTATGGCTTTGATATCTATGTATGTCGCTTCCACCTCTTCCTCACTGTAGCTAGAAATGACATGTATACTTGTATTATTACGGTATTTACCGGTTTGGACTCTTATTTAACAATGCGTATACTTTCGTTCTTTTGTACGAGGTTTTCTACACACTGTGCTATCTTTTTCCGCATAATTATGTGCACAGCCTAATTCTCTTCATTTGATCCTGTATAAATTACGCTAAATTTTACGCTCTAAAAGTCTCCCGCTTTTGGCCATCAAATTTAGATAATCTGTACTATGTTTAATGCTAACCTATCCATTTCAAATTTGAAATTTCTAAATTGTCTACTTGCTTTCTGGTTCAAACAGTCCACGCTACTACTCGCAAAATGTTCCCGGTTATTCTTTTCTTCTTATTAAACGTTCCGCTCGCATCCTCCAAAGTACTCCCCTACAGGAGATCCGAATGGGAAGTAATGTCGCGGTTTCCCGTTGCCTTCCATATCCTTACATGTGTATTTCCTATGCTCCACCCGAAGATACTACATTGGCCAGGAAGCGAGTTTTATTTACTTGTAAATTTTGAATTTTGCCGAACCATTGCTGTTCCAAGCAATGTAGGGATCTTTAACGTGCGTGACAACACTTATACACGGGGCTTCCATTTTATCTCTCATCCAAACGAAGGCATATTTTTGTGAAAAATGCTCGCCTAACATTTTTCAAGTGGACCATGTCAGGATTCGAACCCGGCACCTTGAGCGTAGTAGTCACACGCATACCAACTACGCCACGGAGCCGCACTGCCTCCATATCGCAGTAGTGTGTCGTAGAATGCCATGCTGACTCCGAAGGAACTGTTGTTCTCTTTCGTGGACCTGTATTAGTCTGCGTGTTCAGTAAACCCCCACTAATTTGGTTAAACCTATAGTTCGGCTCTTTGATTTACTAAAACATGCAAACCATTATACTCGTGTTAGTATTCTAGAACTTCTTCAAGTTACAAGTCCGTTTAGAACGAATTTTTCTTTTCTTTTTTCAATTTTGTCATTATAGATATTGTAGAGGGGTGACCAAATAGGTCAAGCATACCCGAGAAGGGTAAGTCCGGAATAAATGTACCATATACATTGAAAACTTAAGAACTCAAAAATTCATTTTAAAACTATTACGTGGTCCATCTAACCCGAAGGTGTCCGGGTTATATGAACTACTCACAAAGTATAGTTGGACCAATGGTTATCTAACTGAAGTTATTGTATAATATAAAAAAAAAAAAATATGCTAGTAACTGAAAATTAAATTTGATGTAAGCTACATTAATAGGAGTATATAAAGGAATTTTAGTATAGGTATAACTGATAAATGTTTCACTATATGATTTTACGCCAATACGTAGTAAATTGTACTTACTATTGGGCATATACGTCTTTTCTATGTACATGTTTCGTGAAAAAGCTACGAAAGATACACATACGACTATTTGAGATATAAAAGATATACATATTTAAACTGCAAAACATTATATATCACAATTTTTCCTATTTCTGTTAGATACGCTAGTACGTGATAAAGAGGACGATATCATCTGGCTGAAGTCAAAGAGAAACTTTACAGGACGTGCAAAAGTAAACGTTTTCTCACAAAAGTATTGTTTTTAGTCGCTCATTTACCTTGGAATTATTTCGAAAATAAGAAATTCGGCGGAAAAGTTGGCATTTGGTGGCTTCGTGGCGTAGTTGGTATGCGTTGGTCCGCTTGATAAATGTTTGGCGAGCCTTTTTCACAAAAATACACCCTCGTTCGGATAAGAGGTGAAATGGAGGTCCCGTGTGTGAGTGTTGTCACGCACGTTAAAGATCCCTACCTTGCTTGGAACAGCAAGGGTTTGGCAAAATTATAAATTTCCAGGCAACAAAAAACTCGCTTCCTGGCCACTGTAGTACCTTCGGGTGGAGCATTAGAAAATCACATGTAAGGAAAAGTTTTCATTAGGCAGTTTGCTTTTTTGAAACCTGCTAAAAGTAGCAATAAAAATCGCGCCCCTGGGACGATTAAAACCAAAATGATTTCCAACACCACTTGAAAGGCTTACAAGAACAGATTATTGGAAAATTGTTGCCCCTATTCAAGAAAAATAGCCAAGATCCGCTTCTCGCAAAACAATTTGGATACAGCAGGATAACACTAAACAACATATTCTTGTTAATGACATTGAATTTAATGAAGCTTCAAATAGAGCTACAATATATTTAAATTAAGTTACTGGAATGTGTCTACACATAATCTTAATGTTTGCATATATGTCGTATACTAAATTTCTAATTTGACTTTGTTGCCAGGGAGTTATGTTTATAACTGGCTTGAAACGTGGTTTATTGCGTTAGGGATTCTTAGTAGGGTAAAATCAGGTCTTCTACCGCCTCATTTGCTCCCAAATCCCTCATTTGCTCCCACATCTGGACCAAATTTACATGTAAATTCGCACTATAAAGTCTTAATTTAGATGAATCTCCACCTTGCTCCACCTGACTCCGCCTTGCTCGGACACCCCCCCCCAACCATTTTGATTACATCACACCCGCATTCTTTCCACCCGCGAGATAAATCTTTTTCCACACTTCCACCCACGAGATAAACCTATCTTGTTTGGTATCAATCAATATTAGATTTTCTCAGCTACCCGAATCTCTAGGAATTTTTAGATTGCATCCCCCAGGCAGCTACCCCATTTTAAGATTTCTTACCTGTAGTGACTTTTGAGCGTTCTTATAAATTTCTCTCAGCTACCCAAATCTCTTTAAATTTTTTAGATTGCGCCATCCCCAAGGGAGCTACCCCATTTTTAAGATTTTTTACCTGTAGCGACTTTTGAGCGTCCTTATAAATTTTTTTAGTCATGCAATACATCTTGTTAGCTTAGAATTTTATGCACATCCCGAATCTGTAAACAGATTTAAAATCGGACTACTCCTTACAAAGTTACCCCTTTAAAGCTCTCAAACCTCTAAAATTTGCTCTTTGCTTCCAAAACTAACAAATAGTTTTCTTTGTCTAGCCAATGCATCTTTCGAGATAAACCTATCTTGTTGTTGGGTATCAATCAATATTAGAATTTTCTCAGCTACCCAAATCTCTAGGAATTTTTTAGATTGCACCATCCCCAAGGGAGCTACCCTAATTTTAAGATTTCTTACCTGTAGCGACTTTTGAGCGTTCTTATAAATTTTTTTAGTCACGCGATACATTAAATTAGCTTAGAATTTTACGCAGAATTCGAATCTGTAAACAGATTTGAAATCGGACCACGCCCTGTAAAGTTACACATATACCCTCTGCGAGATAAATCTTTCTCCACATTTCCACCCACGAGATAAATGTACTTTGTTTGGTATCAATCAATATTAGAATTTTCTAAGCTATCCAAATCTCTTTAAATTTTTCACATAGCACCATCCCCCAGAGAGCTACCCCATTTTAAGATTTCTTACCTGTTGCGATTTCCGACCGTGCTTATAAATTTTTTATACATGTAGCACATCTTGCTAGTCTAGAATTTTATGCACAATCCGAATCTCTAAATAGATTTAAAATCGAACGACCCTTACCATTTTACACACACCTTTAAATTATAAATTTCCTGCGGCTTATACATAAAGAAAATCTAAAACCATTCTTAAAACTTTTTATTACAGACAATTTTTACTAATACAGTTTAAATTTTTAAAACCACATTTCTAAATACATATTCACAATTTTTATTTTCAACCTAGAACTTGTCATATCGGGTCATACTTATTAATATTTATTTCTAAATAGAGCACTTTTCCAAAGACCAACCGGACTCGCATGTTTCAAATTCCTCTGATTTTGTTCGCATGGTTTCGCTTAAGACCTCGTACGTATTTTCCAGATTACTAGAAGACGTTATAACCACATTTTTGTGTTAAAGGATTTCACATCGGTAGCCTCTTCTCCCATTTTGATGTAAACGCCGTAGAGTTCGCAGTAGACTTTTACTGCTGTATGTTGTATTCTTTTTTCATTTATTAATCGAATAAATCGCTCTTTCTGCTTCCAAAGAAACTCGGGCACTCCATCGTCGACACTGGCGTTATTTATGCGATAGCTAGCCATACGGTTGTTAAACGCAGTGCTAATCATTTCTACACCATCGTCGCTAGTAGCGGTAACTGATGCATTTTTATGTCTGTTGCTTCTCAAGTGTGCGGCATATGTATTCTTTTCCATCTCGAAATCGCATACTTTACACATAATTCGTGGTTGTTTCGTACAAGACCCTTTAACAGCTGGCGGAGCTGAACGTTTACGGCTTAATGACATACCATGCTGTTTTCCTTGTGTCGCTGTAAGCTATCCATTCTCGTAAAAGCGATACCGCAAGTCCCACAGTTTAAGTACTTTGCTGCGGGCGGATGTATAAGCTTAACCGTGGACGATGTTGCACCACGACATTTGTTCTGGTGCCGTTTGAGAGCATTTTCCAGGTATAGGAAGCACCGCAAGAGTTGCACTTAAAAACGTTTGCAGATACCATTTTAGTACAAAACAAAATCCGCACTATAGCACTTGACTTGTAAGCGAACTAACTTATAACTAAAGAGTTTATTCTTGCGCACCTGCTTTATGTACCCTATAGAATGCAAACCGAAGGTTTCCGAAGACGCCCGAACAAAGTCTCGGATTCAGCGAGGAACTAAATGACGTCATCTTGAGCCAATCCTCGCAGCTCATCCAATACATTTAGCACCAATGTATGCGCCCGGTTCGCTTTGTCCTGCTTCTGTAGGCTATTACACTTTTGCATAGCGGTCAGCCGCACGTAATGATTTCTAGAACCGGTAAGTACTCGATATCGTCCAAATAGAGAATTAGATGCTCGATGTCTGTCAACTTCCAATTCCCTCGTAAAGGTAGAAAAACTCAGTCAATCATCCATCTAACTTAAACTTCGACCTGTTCCTGTTCTGATAATTTACAAACATTTTTCAAACGACAATGGGCCGAGAATTTTTCAACCTCCGGGGGATCTTTAAGTCGTGATCAATTACACATCCGAGCTACGCGTAAACTAACATATTTTGTAGCAACTGTATAATACATGCATACCCCTTCTCTGCGCTACTGCTATTCTTGTAGTTGCTTGGAAAAGTCAGTCACCCTTTTTACTGCTAGGGCCGCTAAAAAGCACCATTCCATACTTTCTTTATAAGTGTAGCACATCGCGTACTTTTTGTCGGATAATTAAATCTTTGTTTATGTAGGCATTTACACTTTCGCTTATTTAAACATCTAATACGAGCGATTAACCACTTTCGATTATTCTAACGGAGACCACCATACGCACCGTTCTTTTTGAATCCAACGATCCTATGGGCTTCCACGCACTAACACCTGACGTATTTTTCTTACTATTTGTTAAACAAAAACTACCGGTATCGCCATTGTGGACGTAAACAGATGTTTGTGGACGTGTGCGAGAATATGTAACCATATACATTAACCAGTCTAAGCTATTTTATTTAGTCCACGAAAACTACTATTTTTCTAAACCACAATTAATAATCGTCTTTATAGGTTCCACATTTCGACCATTACCCAATGGCTGGTGCTACGTACATGGAAACTTTAATTTCTTATTGGAGAGAATTCTTATTCTCCCGCGCACTGCCGCGTAGTTGCATGCCTACCCCTTTTGGAGGTATATGCTCGTTATAGGTTGTAAGACCCTCGGTTTTACTTAACTACAATTCGTGAGACCCCTTTAATCTTTTTAATCGTATCTTTCTCGCCTACAATACAGTAGGACTTAACATTACTACCAACAAATTCTAATACTGGATCCCCATTAAATACGTCTTTAATTTTCCTACAACTTTTTGTTGACAAGTGTTATATTGTATTTATTATACGCGGGTAGTCACTCTTTTAAGATAAATATATTTTGCTAGGTATCAACTAATATTAAATTTTCTAGGGACCCCAAATATGTAAACAGATTTTAAATAGGACCACCCATACAAAGTTATGCGTTTTAAAGACTAATTTTACCCATCTTTATTTAACTCCATCTTTAAAACCTTTTCGCTAACCAAGACATATGCCTTAGCCAACCATCGCCCGAGAAATCTAAAACCGCCGTGTCCCGCGAATACCACGTGGAGATAACACGTATACTCTGTCAACCAGGATAGAAGCCGGAAGGATTTGGAAGGTGGGAGAAGAACTTAAAAATTATGGAATCTTAAAACTAATATATAAAATATAAACAACTATCTTATATCTTTACGCCCCATGCGTAGATTGTTGTACTATTAGGAATGATGTACCTTTGTCATCTTCCCTCGATAAACTAATTTTATTAATAAGCTGCGTATGCAAATCGTATTTTTACTCCGGATACATACGCAGGCAAGTACTCGATACCATCAAATAAAGAATTGGATGCTTGGTGACTGTTAACATCCGCTTCCCTCGTGTACGCCCAGACACATCCCAGCCCATGAGCACCCTGCGCATGCACACCCCGCCCATGCGCACCCCTGCGCGTACGCACCCCTGCCCATGCGCGCTGCCCATGCGCCCCTCTCTGTGCGACTGCTATTTCGTGGTAACGTCACAGCCTTTTATAAATAAAGAACAATGTAATACTATTATAAAATGTTTATTCAAACATTATACATACCAAAATCTAAAAAATGTAATGCCAAGCATGGACCCATTTAAACTTAATTTTAATACAAAGTTATACACAGAAGACAGTCCTTTCTTTATGTTTTGTTTGCAGTGGTTTTAATTTTATCTAATTTTATTCGCAGCTTAAAATTTAAATCGACACCCAAGTCTTCTATCTCCTTTTCTAACCAATAGTTTGATACATAAAGACCGTCTAGGTTTTCGAATTGTAAAATGTACCGAAGTTTGCCTCTATATTTAAAGTCTTTGATTCCGCCGACAACTAGATCCATTCCTTCGTGTAATTCTTGCAGCTTGTGACAATCTTTTAATCGCAGCTTTCCACTATATCCTGCATACGTATCTTGTTAGCTTGATCGACTTCTTCTTGTCGGTATTGGAGAAATCCTTTTCTCCACACACCGTTGTGTAGTTGCATATTCACCACTTTTGGGAATATATGGTTGTTATAGGTTGTAAGACCCTCGGTTTTAAATGATCCGAAAGGTTCTTTACTGGGCAAATATACAATGTTTAGCGGAACCCCTTTGCGTGTGGTGTACGCCAAGGTTACGAAACCCGCATTCCTTAGTTCTTCTTTGTTATGTGCCATTTTGATAAATACGTTTTAGAATAACCTTTTAAAAAGTATACGGATTTAGTACCATCCTTTTCCAAGAACGCCTACATAACTAAAGAGTCTTTCTTACTAACCGCAAATGCAAACAGCTTGTAGAACCCGGATGTATTTAAGTCACTCCATCGGCACATAAAATAATCTTTTAATTCTTCCTCATTTTCTCTAATAAGATGTTCTTTGTATAACACATCTTTGTATTGTTCGCGTATTGTCGCAGTGTTTTCCATGTACTCAATTTTCGTCTTTTGCATCCATTTCCTCTAATTCCAGTTGTCTTTTCCTTCCACTTACAGCGTATGGTATGCATAATGGAGCAATTTCCTTTAGCGTAAACGGATAAAGTTTACTACCAATATTTACGCGTTGTCGTACAACCTCTGGACGAATGTTATGCGTATCTATCAACCCCAATTCCGAAATGATTATTTCTTTTGGAATTGTAGAATATGGTGTTGCAGATTGTGTAAAATATGTACTGCCTGCTTTAATGTAGCACTTGTGTAAGATTTTTATTTTATCTGAGCTGTCTTCCTCCTCTACTATCTCCAAATAATTTACAGGTAAATAGTTAAAACTAAAGCCAAAGCACATACTTTATCAATTTTCCCTTTCTTTTGGTTTTCGGACAACTTAATCTGCAAGCCCGTCAATTTCTTTGTATTACCATTCCCCCAATACACGTACTGTAGCAGGTTATTAAACACTAAACAGCAGCTATTTTGTAGCTTGTCCGATAGCTTACTCCACATTTTGGCAAGTGGTACCGAGTACATTGGCGCCTTTAGGAAGTATAACACTATCTTCCAATAACGTTAAACAGTCTTTTAAGGGATTATACACCCGTTCCGCACTGACATTGCTTCCAATTGCACAATTGTATATTGTCGCTTCCAATCGCGTAATACCATGTTCTTTAGCCAAAGTAGACGCAAATGTTTCCCTTAAAACGCACATCTGGACAACGTAAAAAATCTAGTATATGATTGCCAAGTTGTTTATTAACACCAGGACTTGTTATCTGACACACAAATTTGTTGTATATCTTAATTCTTGCATTGGTTGTTAGCCATGTTAAACAATCAATTCCTACAGTTTTATCGTTGTCAACTATAATATTACACTTTTCTTCGTATTCGCCCTTATAGCAAAAGTTATGGTTTGTAGTTAAATAATTACACATCTCCATCTTGCTAAATATACCCGCAAAATCTTGGGTTACATCCATGTCAAAAAGATAGAAATAATCTTTTCGAGTTCGTCTAATATATCTGGTAGTTCCTCCAATAAAGTTTCCAACAACATCTGCTAGTTCCACTTTGTATGGAACACATATAGGATTTTGGAATTTTTATTAATGCATTCGAGGTCTTCTTTTCCGATAATTTCTTTTACTCTCTGGCCCATCTTGTTAGTGCTTTCCAGAGAAAACGGAAGCTTAGCTTTAACACCATGTCTAGCGAAACAAATCGGTCAAACTTTCTTCGTAGATAGCTGTTAAATGCACCACAAATTTCTTTTTAGGATAAACATTTTTTGTTTGCAGATGCTTGTTCGGTGTCAGAAAGGTCGCAAATTTTAACCAACATTATATTGTCACAAAATGGTTCTGTAATTGGTGTGTGTAGTCCGCCAGTCAGCATCTTTTCGCCTTCGACATAACAAATATTACCAATATCTGTCACCAGATTATTGTTGCACATATTTTCTGCCAACAGCCATAATCCAAATCGCTCATTTGTCGGTTTCACTTTATTCCCAAGAAGTTGAGAAACGTTAATCACCTTGGAGACGCTCATGTTTACCGTTCTAGCTACCGTCAAATACTAAATTGAATACGAAAATTTGTTCCTTATGTATCCTACAGAGTGGGGCGTATATTACCGAAAATAGTCGAATATGTTGTTAAAAATGTCTTACTATAACTAAGCTCACCCAAAACTACTTCCTTATATACCAAATTTAATCTCCCTGCTCACATAACCACATGACCATATGACCACATGACCACATGACCATATGACCACATGACCACATGACCATATGACCACATGACCACATGACCATATGACCACATGACCACATGACCATATGACCACATGACCACATGACCATATGACCACATGACCACATGACCATATGACCACATGACCACATGACCATATGACCACATGACCACATGACCATATGACCATATGACTACATGACCATATGACCACATGACCACATGACCCTATGACCGCATGACCATATGACTTAATTGCTTTTTAATGAGTTTTCTCATTAAAAACCCATTAGCACTAATTGTTTTTTAATGAGTTTTTCCATTAAAAACCAAGTGTGGACCTAGGTTAGATAAAAGGAAAAATTAAAAGCAATTAAAAAGCAATTAGTGCTAATGGGTTGTGTAGAAAACTCATTAAAAGCAATTAAGTCATATGGTCATGCGGTCATGTCGCTGTGTCATATGGTCATGTGGTCATGGTCGATGTGTGTCATGTGTCTATGTGTCGTGGTCATGTGTCATCATGTGTCGTGTCGTGTCATGTGTCTGTGTGTCATGTGGTCATGCATGTGCATTGGTCGTAGGTCATTGGTCATGTGGTCGTGACAGTATGTCGCTGTCAGTCGGCTCTGTGGTGAACATGGGCGGTATTGTGAGGTGGCGTTGACGCTGCGACTTTCGGCGTGATGCGGTCTGCAGCGTCTGACGTGCAAACTGGCGTGTTGCATGACGTGGCGAAATGTGGTGACAGGTGGTGTTTGCGTGGCGACGGCTGACACGTGGGTGAACCTGTGTTGTGTGCGACGCGCGATGTTAATGGTATCGGTGACCATGCGCTGAGCAACTGTTTTCTGCATGGGCAAATCGGAAATGTCGTGTCGTAAAATCTGGTGTTCCTGGCGTGAACGAACTGCGTTGAGTGATCGAGCGAATCGGTTCTTCTTTGGGATGACAGATGCGGGTTGATGAAGATGACGAAACGCTAATGTATGCGGAAAGATGTGTTGGTTGACGCGATAACGTGGGTGGTGTTACTGGCTGGCAGTGCAATGTGTAACTGGCTGTAATGGTGCATGCGTGGCATGATTAGTTGTCAGTTGGAGCTTGCGTCTGTTGGAATTGTACGCGATTGCGCTGATACGTGCGTGGTGAGCGTTAGCTGGCTGTTGGAATGATGTATGCTCTAAAAGGGACGCAAGTCTGGCACGTTGCCAAATGTGTCGGACGACGTAAGCTGTGTTGGTTTAACCTGCTGTGTGGGAATGAATGTGATGATTGCAACTGGTGTCGGAAAAAGGTAAATATGAACTGTCGGCTGAACTGTTACCTGTGTGGGATGGAGAGATCGTGTAAAATTAGAAATCTTACAGATGGTCGAGCTGCGAGTTTTGCGAATCGTGTCACTGATTCAAGAATCATTCGGTGTGATGGCTCGCAACGGTCGATAACGTTGCGGGTGATAGTGAGCTGTCCGGTTACGCAAAGAACCGCATGCCATGCTGGACAAACGGTGAAATGGGATGAGCTGAGGATGACATGAGGCTGCTGACAATGCGAATGTTGTGGAACTGACTTGAAAATGAGGAAGATGATTGTGCCTGATGATCAACATCCGGGTTCATGTGTGCGAGGTGCTGAAAGAACTCTTTGCTGGTGGTGACTTGGTGAAAGATGTGCTCATCCGTATGCTGGTGATTAAAACGTGTATTAAAATGATCGATCGAATACAGTGCTGTGTCGTAAAGTCCTGTATGTGGTTATTGCCTGTAATGCTGTGTCTTAAAACCGTGTATCTAAATGATGAACACATGCGGTGGATGAGTTCACGACGATATGGCAGTCGATTCAACTGCGATGTTGCGAGAATGGATGAGTCGTGCGGTCTTGCGCTACATGGGCGAAGAATGGGATCTGGTGCGATGCGTGCACGCGATCAGGCAAATCGAGGTCAGCGATACGTTGTCACTCGATTGAAAGGATGAGACGTGCTCGTGTCAAGCTGCGTGAATGAATAATAAAACCACTGCAATAGCTGTAAAAGGACTGTTTTCTGTGAATGTTAAATGGTTTAAATGACCATGTGCGTTGACAGATGTTGTGTGAATAACATTTTTATGAGTGTTCTGTTATAAAGGCTGTGCAGTGCACGCACGAGAAGGGGCATGGGCTGCAGCATGCGGCTGCGCGTGGGCTGTGATGCGGGGGCATGCGGCGTGGTGGCGATGCCAGCGATCAGTGCTGTTGGAGGTATCGGTGCTGCTGTCGTCGGCGATCTGCTGCACTGGTGGTTTTCGAGGAAGGCATCATTCAATGTGCAATCTGGCGTGAGATGATATGTATGGTTTTTATATTGGTTTAATCCATATTTTGGTCTCCTTCAAATCTGGCTATCTGGTTGACGAACTGTTATCTCCGTCGCGGTTCGCTGTCTGGGCATGTGATGGCATGTGGTTAACGAGATGAGTTAAAAAGATGGTAGTGTCTTTAAAACGCGTAACTGATGGTGTCTGTTAAATCTGTTTAGTGAGTCTGAAAATGATGTGATACTGCATGTTATCTTAAAGTGACCCGCGTATATCTAAGTGCTGATCGCAAAGATGAATGAACGTTGTGGGGAATCAAATGTGTTGAATGTCTACTGTGTGAGCAGATACGATATAAGGGTCTCTGTGTGTAAGTAAACGAGTCTACGTCTAAGCTGCTCAAGGGCATGCTGACGCGGCGGCGTGCTCAATGGAATTTCCAGTGCAGCAGTGTGGTGATGGACGAATGGCGTTGATGGGTGGTTTGAAAAATATGGTTCGTGGACTAAATAAATAGCTGTGAATGTACTGTGATGCTCTGCTGTCCTGGCATGTTTACGTCAATGGCGTCTTGGTTTAACAAAATGAAAATGACGTCGAGGTGTGCGTGAGCATCGTTGGTCAAAAACGGGTGCTGGTGATTGCGAATAATCAGAGTGGTAATCTGCTCGTGAATGTTTAAATAGCGGTAGGCGTACATAATGGTGTGTCGACATAAAGACGCGATGTGTGAAATGGAATGGTCTGGCTAGCTTAAAGTGGGACTGTGCATGATAACGGTGCCGAAGGCGTGCTGATCGTGTTGCTAAAATTAGTGCTGGTGTACAGAAATGGTGAATGTGTGATATCGACTGGTTCTGCACGTGGGTCGAAGTGTTGATGCTGTGAATGTGACCTGTCAGATGGAGTGTATGGTGTTATTGACATACGTCGGTTGCGAATTGGGGATGACGTGTTAACAAAGCGCACGTGGAAATGGAGGAATTGAATATTTTGAAATTGAAGGTTAAACGTTTTTTGGTCGAAATTTTGATACAAAATGTTAAAGGAGGCGGTTCTGTGGCGTAAAAAGGATGGTCCGTGGTTAAGTGTTGTGTGAAGCGGTTAAGATCGGCTGTAAGGCTTGCGACGAACTCACGCAAAAGGCATGGGCGCGAAGTTCGCCGGGGGGTCATGTGGGGTGTCTGCTGTGCGGCAGGGTTGGAATAAGTTTCGGTATGAAGGTCGGTCTTGCTCGGTCGGACGTGCTGCATCGGTTACGAGGAAGTGTAATTAAATACGCGTGAGTGAAGTGGTGTAATGTTGGTTAAAAATGGTCTCTCAATTCGGTTTGATGACGGAAATGTTTATGCGTAGCTGCCGGTGGCGATGTTAACGCGAATGTGATAAGTGGAATGGTCGGTTTTAAAGGTGTGTCTGTTACGACTAAGTGAATGGTACTGCAAAGTGATACGGGCTGACGTTGCGTAATTGTATCGCGTACGTGATGTCGTGTTAGTGATCTGAATCTGGGTGCTGACCCGTCGTATTGTGGTTTAGAACGGATAGTGTGATGATTGTGAGTTGTTGACCTGCGAGGGTTGGAGTTCGACATGGCATCTGCTTGGAACGGTATGGTAGTCGGTTCTGAAAATTGTCGGGACTGCATGATGGGTCTGAGCGACACGCGGATCATGTGTCGTGAAATGATGGATGAGCTGCGGTGTGGCAGATGACGTCATTAGTTCCTAAAACGCTGGACCGTGACTGCGTTCGGGCGTCTTCGGATAAACTGCGGTTTGCATTCTATGGGGTGACATAAAGCAAGGTGCTGCGAAATAACTCTGTTGCTTATAAGTGACTAGGATTACGCTAAAGTCGTAATCTATGGTGCGGATTGTTGTTTTGACTAAATGGTTTGCAAATCGTTTAGTGCAACGTGCGGTGCTTCCACTGCGACGAAATGCTCACGGCGACGCAGTGACGAATGGTCGTGGTTCGATCGTCGCGTTGCCATCCGCTCCGCAAATGTACTAGAACTGTGGGACTGCGTTGTGTCGAGAATGGATACGCGCACGGCGGCTGTCTGTGATTAGCCGAAACGTTCGGGCTCCGCTCGGTTCTTGTTAAGGTGCGTGACTGAAAACTCTGTACGAATGTGTGTAAAGTGATGGATTGTTCGGATGAAAAGACTGCGTTATGCCGCACTTGGCGGAAAGCATGCATCGGAATGCTGGCACTGCGGCTGACGTCGTGTGCAAACTGGAGTACTGCGTGTTCAACTGACTGTACGCATCGATAAACGTTAACGCCGTGTCGCTGACTGTCGGTCTTCGCCGTATGCTGAAAAGCGTTTCGATAATGAAAAAACAAGTGACGCGAGCATACGCAGTAAAAGTCTACGTGCGTAACATGGCTACTGCGTTTAACAGTTCAAAATGCGGTGAAGAGGCGTTTATTCGATGAATGAAAATCGCTGAGCAGCGAAACAATGTGGTTATCAAGGTGCGTATCTAGCAATCTGGAAATACGTACTGTACTGGTGTAGAAACCATGCGAACAAAATCGGAGGAATTTGAATGCGATCGGTGGTCTTTGGAAAATCTCTGTTGAAATAAATATTAATAGATGACCCGATATGAAGTTCTGGGTTGAAAATAAAATTGTGAATATGTTAAATGTGGTTTTAAAAATTTAAACTGTTGTAAAATTGTCTGTAATAAAGTTTTAGAATGGTTTTAGATTTTCTTTATGTATAAGCCCAGGAAATTTATAATTTAAAGGGTGTGTGAAAATGAGTCGTTCGATTTAAATCTTTGAGATTCGGATTGTAAATTCTAGACTAACAAGATGTCAATGTATAAAAATTTATGAACGCTCAAAAGTCGCTACAGGATGAAATCTTAAAATGGGGTAGCTCTCTGGGGATGGTGCTTGTAAAGATTTGGAAAGATTTGGATAGCAGAAATTCTAATTGATTGATACCAAACATAGGTTTATCTCGTGGGTGGAAATTGTGAAAATTTCGCAGAGGTATATGTAATTTGCAGGCTGTCACATTCAAATCTGTGAGGTTGTTTGTAAAATTCTAGCAATTTAATGTATGCATAAAAATTTATAAACTCAAAATCGCTAGGTAGAAATCTTAAATGGGTACTCCGGGATGTCAATCTAAAAATTCCTAGATTTGGGTGCTGAGAAATTCAATTCGATATACCAAACAAAGATAGGTTTACTCGAAAGAGTCAAGGCTAACGAAGAAACTATTGTTTGGTTGTTTACAAAAGCAAATTTGAAATTTCAGGACTTTAAAGGGGATATTTGCAGGGCTGGTCATTTTTCAAATCTGTTAACCGATTTCAAATCGCATATTCAATTGACTTAATTAATGTTTGAATAAAAAATTTATTAAGACGCTCAAGGAAAATTTGCAGGACACGTGCGGGAAGCGGTCGTCGAGAGTGATGGACGGGTACGTTGTAGGAATGGTGATCTGGAGTAATTCGCGAATAGCGTCGGTTGGCTGTAAACGGTTGGCAAGTGGTAGTGCGATTAAATTGCGATTGGGGTCGATGTTTGATGGCATGAAAAGTTTGCAGGTTGAAGCGATGACAAATGTGTGAGTCGAGTGCTTGGATGAAATATTGATTGTTGGACGTGGTATTGAGTTTGGGTAGCCGGTTTTGAATGATAGTTCCGAAGTGTCGGGACAATGTGTAGGTCGAAATTGAAACGGAGGTCCTGGAACATGAGGCGTTGCATGGATGGTGATTGGAAATGTTTGATGAATGAAAAATTGGTATTGATCTCTGGTAAATAAATTGGAGTTGATTGATGATTTAGGTAATGATTGAGTGTCTAGGAGGAGATCGGAGATGTGTTATGCGATGAGCGGACAGTGATTGTGAAAATAAGTCTGCTTAAATGAGGTAATGTGCAAATGGAGTGATGTTCGATTCTGAGGAATCAATGTGTAGGATGGTCGGTATGGTAATGGTCTGAACAATGTGTGAAATGTGAAGTAAAAATTTATGAATGCTGTCGAGAATGTGACGCTAATGAAATGGCTGTGAATTAAATGGTGTAGTTAACTGGGTGAGGTCGGATGTGTGAAAAATTAGATAAAGATTTATTGGAAGTTGGTAATCTAGTGAAATTCTTAAGAATGCGATTGGATACTGTATAAATGGGTGGATCAATGTTGAGATTCGTGGTGAAATGATTGGAACAAAATTTATACAGATGTATATCTGTGAACTAATGTGCGATTGACCGTGGTTAGACTAATTTGCAATGCATTACTACCAAACTGTAATTGTTTAACATAGTAACCACACTTTTAATAATTTAAAAATTAACACATTCACCGAGATTAATGTAAAATATAAAATCTACCACGGTGTTCAAGTTTCTGTTAAAAATACTGCATAAGTGACAACACCAAATGTTTACACAGTATGTCTAAAAGTGCTTATTTCTGAAACTGGTTAAACGTGTACCTCCATTGTTTCCTATTTTGAGCTCATCTACACATTTTCCTGAAATTTCAGCGGTCTGCATCTTTCACTATCAGCGTGCAATAGTTTGATCTAGGTCTACGTCTACCTCTTTTTTTCCCTATACCTGCTTGTAATATAGCCCGCACTATTCCTCAAAAATGCCCCAGAACGTGTCCTGTCTTTCTATTTATGAACATGTAATTCTCAATGCTTTTGGAAACTACCATCAGGAGGATTCCATATTCAATGATTTCGCCTTTAACACAGCCATAACAAACTACTTGTTGAAACATTAAGAACGATTGACATAAATAATCTGCTACTGCAACGGATAAAAGGCTATCTAAGCGATAGGTTCCAAATTTAAAAATTTATGATTACCTATCACAGACTATCAAATTCGCATCAGGAATTCCACTGCGCTCCCATCTTACACCATCTTCATCGTCAAGTCTTCAGTCCTAGAACTGGTTGGACGCATACCCTCATTGATTCCTAGTCTAAACCAACTTACACATTTCCCTGAAATTTGCACAGTCTGCATCTATCACTATTTGTCTGATCTCGGTCTACCTCTACCTCCCTTTTCCTACCTCTGCTTATAATATATCCCGTACTATTCCCCAGAAATGCCTTAGAACGTATCCTGTGCTTCTATTTCTCTTATTTTTTTCGTTTTCTACAGATATTTTTATTCCTCTACTATTTCAACAACCTATTTGTTATTAACTTTGTCTGTCCATGCTACCATCCTCATACATCTAAAGCACAACATTCCAGAAGGCTTCTATCTCTTTCTGTCAGCTTTTCCTACTGCACCTATTTCATAGATGTACTGTGCTGTGCTCCGCACTATGCTTCGAAGTTTTCTTCTTGTATCTATGTTCGTTGTCTTTGAACATAGCTGCTGTTCTTTCTTGTTTGATGGGGTTGGGTCACCTTCTATTGTTTTACAGTTATATACCATACTTCCCGGATAAACAGTTGTATGTTAAGGGGGTAAGCAGTCTTTGGCTGCCTAGTTCCCCCAGCACTTGAACCTTTGTCGAATTAAAAGTTTTTCCAATTTATCCTTTCGCACAATCAACATTAGTTAAACATATTTCACACCTGTAGTTATTTATAAGAATCATCAGATTTAAGAGCACTTATTTTTTCGTCATTGAGTTTTACGTCTTGAAACTGGTTGGAATTGTACCTCAGCTTATTTATGTTCTGAGCTAGCCTACACAGTTCTCTGCAATACTCCCAACATCCTATATACAACTCGATTCCTTTCTATTGTTTTCTAATTATGTGCCCTATTGCACCGATATTCAGTGGTATGTGAAGAGGGTTAAGCAGCCTGTGGCTGCCAAGGATCCCCCAACACTTAGACATTTGCCGTATTAATAGTTCCAGTAAATCCTTTCGCACAATTAACATTAGTTGAGAGTATTGTAATACCAATAATCACCATGTTTAAGTACAGTAACTATTATTGTCATTAGTTTTTCCATCGTGCGACTGGCTGGAAGCGTACCTCCATTGATTTCTATTCTGAGCAAGCTTATAAATTTTCCTGAAATTTTTACAGCCTACATCTTTCACTATCTGTGTGCAGTAGTCTAACCTAGGTCTACATCTACTTCTCTTTTTTCTTATCTCTGCTTCTAATATACTCCGCACTATGCCCTCATGTCTTAGTATGTGGCTTATCATCCCATCTCTCCTATTTTTTACTGTTTTTCACATATTTTTTCTTTCCCCTACAATTTCTAGTACCTCTTTGTTCTTAACTTTGTCTGTCCACAATATCTTTATCATACGTCTGTAGCGCCACATTTCAAAGGATTCTACCTTTTTCTTGTCTGCGTCTCCTACTGTCCAGGCTTCACAGCCATACGGTGCTGTGCTCCACACATATGTTTTAAGCAATCTTTTTCTTGTTTCTATGTTTGTAGTCTTTGAGCACAGTAGTTGCTTTTTCTTGTTAAATGTAGCACGACCTTGTGCTAATCTTTGTTTTATATCTTTTGTACTTTTCCCATCTTGCGTTATTTGACTTCCTGGGTAGCAGAAATCTTTAACCACTTGTAAGTTCTCGTTAATATTCTTGTTTTTGATTTATTTTCTCCTCTTTTGCATACTAGAACTTTAGTTTTATTTTGGTTAATATTCATACCATACCTCTCCGTAAGAACTGTTTCCATTTCATTAAGAGCAACTTATAACTCTTCGTTGCTAGATGCTAATACCGCTATCATCATCATCATCATAATCAAGTCTTCTGTCCTAGAACGGGTTGAACGCGTACCCTCATTGTTTCCTAGTATGAACCAACCTACTCATTTCCCTGAAATTTGCAGAGTCTGCATCTATTACTATTTGTGTGCAAAAGTTTGATCTTGGTCTACCTCTACCTATCTTTTCCTATCTCTGCTTGTAGTATATCCCGTACCATTCCTCAGAAATGCCTTAGAACGTATCCTGTCCTTCTATTTCTCCTATTTTTTGTCGTTCTCCACAGATATTCTTATTCCTCTACTATTTCAACAACCTAATTGTTATTAACTTTGTCTGTCCATGCTACCATGGTCATACATCTGAAGCTCATCATTCCGGAAAGCTTCTATCTTCTTCTGTCTGCTTTTCCTACTGCACTTTTTTCGTAGATGTACTGTGCTGTGCTGCACACTATGCTTTGAACAGTGTTCTTCTTGTATCTATGTTCGTTTTCTTTGAACATGCTGCTGTTCTTTCTTGTTTGATGCAGTTTGGTCATTTTCTATTGTTTTACATTTATATGACCTACTTCCCCGATATTTAGTTGAATGTAAAGGGGGGTAAACAGCACTTGAACCTTTGTCGAATTAATAGTTTTTCCAATTTATCCTTTCGCACACTCAACATTCGTTGAAAACATTTCACAACCAACATCTGTAGTTGTTTATAATGATCGTCAGATTTAAGAGGACTTATTTTTTCGTCATTGGTTTTTACGTCTTGAAACTGGTTGGACTTGTACTTCAGCTTATTTATGTTCTGAGCTAGCCTACACAGTTCCTTGCAATTCCCTCAACAGCCTATATACAACTCGATTCCCTTCTATTGTTTTCTAATTATATTCCCTATTTCAACGAGATTTAGTGGTATGTGAAGGGGGTTAAGCAGCTTGGGGTTGCCAAGGATCCCCCAACACTTAGACATTTGCCGTATGAATAGTTTTCCAGTAAATCCTTTCGCGCAATTAACATTAGTTGAGAGTATTGCAACACCCATATTTTTAGTTGTTTATAATAATCATCTCCATGTTTAAGTACAGTAATTATTATTGTCCTTAGTTCTTCCATCTTGCGACTGGCTGGAAGCGTACCTCCATCGATTTCTATTCTGAGCTAGCCTACACAATTCCTTGAAATTCTTACAGCCTACATCTTTTACTAACTGTGAGCAGAAGTCTAACCTAGGTCTACCTCTACTTCTCCTTTTTCCTATCTCTGTTTCTAATATATTCCGTACTAATCCATCATGCCTTAGTATGTGGCCTATCATCCTATTTATCCTGTTTTACTATTTTCCACATATTTCTTTCTGCCTCTACTATTTCTAGTACCTCCTTGTTATTAACTTTGTCTGTCTACAATATCTTCATCATACGTCTGTAGCACCACATTTCAAAGGCTTCTACCTTTTTCCTGTCTGCTTCTCCTACTGTCCAGGCTTCACAGCCAGACAGCGCTATGCTCTATACATGTGTTTTAAGCAATCTTTTCCTTGTTTCTATATTTGTGGTTTTTGATCACAGTAGTTGCTTTTTCTTGTTAAATGTAGCACCTCCTTGTGCAAATTTTCGTTTTATATTTTTGTGCGTTTCCCATCTTACGTTATTTGACTTCCTAGGTAGCAGAAATCTTTAACCTCTTGTAAGTTCTCATTACCTATTTGTATTCTTGTTTTTGATTTATTTTCCTTTCTTTTGCATACTAGAACTTTAGTTTTATTTTTGTTAATTTTCATACCATATGTTACGTCATCATCGAACATTTATTGGTATTGGTGACAATAAATACTATTAGTGCGGGTACCCTACAGTTTTAGTGAAACATGTTATGCCGGCAGTTCGTGAAGTAACAGTCATACTCGAACCGTTGCAGAAGACAGTGGTATGAGAGCTTTTGGAAGCGACACTATCACCCGAACGTGCGTTTTCTTGGTTGTCCGTTAAACCCTTTTGTGTGTGACTTTTATTGCCCCGAGCGGCACAGGCTTTAAGGTATTTATACCCTTTATTAAGTAGTCTGTTGTAGTTGTTTTAGTTATTACATAACCGCTCCACTGCCATCGGTATTGCTACAAAAAGCAATTGGTCCTTCCATATAATTAACATATCTATATCACCTCATTCATTCCATACATCCACCATATCTCTCCGTTAGAACTGTTTCCATTTCATTAAGAGCAGCTTGTAACTCTTCTTTGCTAGATGTTAATACCGCAACCGCTATATCATCTGCAAATCTAAGCATATCAATCTTTCGTCCCTGCATATTAATTCCAAATGTCTTACTGCATTTGACAGTATTCATTGCCTCTTCAATGTACAAGTTAAAAATTAATGGGGATAAGGCACATTCCTGTCTCACCCCTTTCCTAATATTTACTTCTCTACTTTCTTGTTCTAATTCTATTACCGCTGTTTGCTTTTTGTATAAGCTATGTACTATCCACTTATCCCTAAAGCTTACTCCAATCTTTTTGAGGGTGCAAACATTTTTTTCATTTTACATTGTCGAATTCTTTTTCCAAATTTACAACCCCTGTATATACGCGTTCCCTCTTCTCTATTGTTTTCTTCATTATCATCTTCAGCGCTAAAATAGTCTCCCACGTTCTCCTGTTTCTCCTAAACCCAAACTGATCTTTTCCCAGTATTTCTTCAGCTCTTTTTTCCATTCGTCTTTGTACAATTCTAGCTAATATTTTTGAAACGTGTGCGGTCAAACTTAGCGTTCGAAAATTTTCGAATCTATCCGCGTCTCTTTTTTTTTGTATAGTCACTATAATGTTATGTTTGAATTCTTTGGGTATCTCGCCTTTCTCATACATATAGCTTAAAAGTCGGAAGAGTCGTCCTGTTACTGCTTGTCCATCGGCTTTTAGAGTTTCTACTTGCACGTTATCTGTACCCGGTGCCTTACCATTTTTCAAACTCTTTAATGCTAATTCAAACTCATCTCTAAGTATAGAATATCCCAGGTCATCCTTTTCAATGTCTGATTCCTGTTGTAATGCTGTTAATTCCTCTCCTGAATATAGATTCTCTATATATTCCTGATATCTAGCTACTTTCTCTACATTTTCTATAATGACGTTTCCTCCCGCATCCCTTATATTTTTGCTATATGGTTTTATATCCCTAAAATTCATTCTAATTAATTTGTATGCTTCGTCTGACTTTCCTATTTCCATCTTGTTTGCACCTCTTTGCACTTTTTAACAATTCATTGTTCTTTCCTGCATTTGCGAATAATTTCTCTGTTTTTTTGTTTCATCTTATCTATTTTTGTGTTTTCGTCTTTCTTCTATTAAATTCAGGATATCCTTTGTTATTCGTGGTTTGTTGTTTTTTCTTGGGTATACCCCAGAATATCTCTGGCCGCCACATCCAAGCTGGATTTAATGTTATTCCATTCTGTTTCTACTTCCTTAGTATCAGAAATTTTTCCGATATCTTTCAGCAATTCATTTGACTTTTTTCAAATCTTTTGTGGAGATCTTTATCTTTTGGCTTTTCAAAGTCAACGTGTCTCTTTCGGTTCCCCTTTTTTAGATTTTTAAATTTAAGTGCGGCCTTCTTTTACTTGATTTCTAAACCGTTGTCTAACAATAATGTAATCCATTTGATATCTTCCTATATCTCCTGGCATATTTCACGTGTATCGTCTTCTAACATGATGTTGATATAATGTATTTGTGATAGTTAGGTTGTTCTTGTCGCATAATTCTACCAGCCTATTTCCCCAGTCATTTCTCGCGCCTAAACCAAATAAACTTGCTATCGCTCCTTCCCTACTCTCACCCACTACTGCATTAAAATCGCCTGTAATTATAAATTTTCATGCCCCTTTACGTATCTTAGTATGTCTTCGATATCTTTGTAGGTCCTCACTGTAGCTAGACGTGGTCATGTATACTTGTATTATTACTGGTTTAGATTCAAATCTTACCATGAGTACTCTTTCGTTCTTTTGTAAGTAGTTTTCTACACGTCGTCCTATCTTTTTTCGCATAACTATCCCCACACCCGAATTTCCTTCCTCTGATCCTGTATGAAGTACCCTAAAGTCTCCATTCCAAAAATCCCCCGCCTCTGGCCAGCGGACTTCGTTGATTCCTACTATGTCTAGTGCTAATCTATTCATTTTGAGCTTCAGGTTTTCTAGCTTACCTACTTGTTTCATACTTCTGACATTCCACGCTCCGACTCGCAGAATGTTCACGGATCTTTTTTTATACTTTCGGATCACATCCCCCGAAGTAGTCCCCTCCCGGAGATCCGTATGGCGGACTATTTTACCTCCGGAATTTTTTACCCCAGAGGATGCCATCATTATTAGTAACAGTTTGAGTACGCTGTGTACTTGGGAAATAATGTGGTGGTTTCCCGTTGCCTTCCACATCGCAGTAGTGTGTCTTAGAATGTCATACCGACTCCTATGGTCTCTGCCACTCTAAGTACCGAAAAATCTGCTGCCTTCTTTCGGGGACCTGTCTTAGTCTGGTTCCTCATTAGAGACTAATTTGGTTAAACCTATAGTTTGGCTCTTTAGCTCAGTGAAACACGCAAGCCATTCTACTTGTTTTAGTATTTTAGAACGTCGTCAAGGAACAGGTCCGTTCAGAATGGCATCTTACATCACTACTATTTAATTGCTTTATTAACGATATCAAAAATAATTTTAAATTTTATCACCCCCTTTTGATGATTTGAAACTGTTGGCTGTCATAACTTCGTCAATGGATGTCATTCAACTTCAAAATGAACCGAATAGTATATCGAACAGGTGAAAATCTACTGGAATGAAATTAAATTTAACAAAAATTCAAATTAATTCGATTTCATAGAACCACATGTGCCGTAGAGTAGAGCATTGTTATGCAATTCAGAAAGTAACTCTCGAATCTGTTACCAACATAATTAACGCAGGCATTACATTCGACACAGAGTTTACTTTCAATTGGCATATTGAGAACACGTAACAGAACTATAAAAACATATGGATTTAATATTAGAAATATAAAAGAACTTAACAATATAAAAAGTTTTGTAGCTATCTGCTGTTGCATAATACGATAAATAGGGTAGACCTGGGATAGATGGACCACCGGGGTAGATGGTTAAGAGGTTTGCTACAGCAGTGCCTCAAATAGTGTGTACGGTTGTAGTATTCCATCGAGCGACTCCGTGGCGTAGTTGGTGTGCGTGTGACTATTATTAAGGTTGTACGGTCCGCTTGAAATAAGTTAGGCCAGCATTTTTCACAAAAATACGCGCTTGTTCAGATTATTCAGATGAGAGGTAGGAATGTATGAATGTAATCACACGTGTTAAAAATTCCTACCTTGCCTGAAACAGTAAGGGTTCGGCAAAATTCAAAATTTTCACCTAAAAAAAACAACTTTCTGGCCAATGTAGTACTTTCGGATGGAGCATTAGAAAATCAAATATAGTGTAGTAACTCCATCAGTAATAGTCTACAGTTTGGTACAATACTCAGCTCAGCTTGGGGGAAATCAGCAAACGTTGGTAATGATGTTAGTGGATTTAAAACATATGGCATAATTTCTTTTGAGTCTAATGCGATACCGGACTATGCTCTCCTATCTGAAACTACTGAATCTTTTAAGGCTATTCCTAATCAAAGTATTTCAATAGCTTCAACATGCGAAACCAATGGGTTTCTAGAAAACAACAACGCATCGGCAAATGATCAATCACATAACGCTATGCCTAGTAATTTGTTAAATAGTGTACTTACTGTTTCTGAACCTAGTACATAGAGTGATATGGATTTAATGTCTGAAAGATCGGAAAAAACTTCATCGAAGCTATTAGATAAAGTTTATCCAGAACATTGTGCTAGTATGGTACAAACCTTAAAAATAAGTAACGCCCATTCCAAAAATCGCCTCTGTCATCCATCAAGGTACAACCATAAATTCGTGTTTAAACCTTATATTCCCTACCACATATCTTATAATTGCCATGCTGTTTATACTTGGGACCTTTCTGTTGTTCGGTGCTACTAAGTTACGTTTCTTTATGAATATCAATTCATGATTTAATTTTTGAATGCTATGTTTAATAGAATTTTCTGAAATTAGCGATTCTTCAGCTCCTGTATGTATAAGCACTTTAATAATTTTATTTTCTGTATTTAAATTTAAAATAAGAAGTAAGTTTTTGTTCAATTTCTCATCACTTTCTAAATCAAATTTTATAAATTCACGTTAATGTTCATACTGATTAGTTTTGAGGGGTTTTATTAGTCTGTTTCTAACCGAAAATCCTGCCTCGAAGTCAAAGGCGCCAGTCTGTTTACTGTCTCAGCATATGTCCTCTTGTTTTCTCTAGCGTTGCAGCCCTTTGTAGATTCCCATTATTCTCTCTTTCTTGGGTCATGGTTTTATACTCGACAGTTCGGGATTCATTTTCCCTTTCCCTCTAGCCCTTATACATGCGCCCACTCATCTTCTCATTGATTCCAGTACTCTTCGAACACCCATGGAGCATTTCTTACGGTTTCAAATGTAGCTATAATTCGATTTCGTAAACCATCAATGTCATTCACTGGTGCTGTATACACTAGAGATGTGAGATACCACCATAGGAAAAAATCTAGGCTATTTAAGTCAGACGATCTAGGAGATTATAATTGAGGTCCATCCCGTCCTATCCACTTGTTCTCATACACTTCGTTTAAATATTCCCTCGCTAAAATAGAAAAATGTGCCGAAGCGCCATCGTGCATATACCACATTTCATTTCTCAACAAAAAAAGTAAGTTTTGAGTAATGAAAGCAATTCGTCTTGCAAAAAAATATCTGTATGAGTGACCAGTAAGTCGACCAGGCAAAAAAAAAGATCAATCAAAACATCCCCAATTATACTGCCCCATTTAATGAGAACTGCATTTACAAATACGTGTCTACAATTCCATGTGGATTGTTTTCAGTCCATATGTGGTTGTTGTGAAAATTTATAATAGAATTCCTTGAAAAATTGGTTTCGTTGGTAAAAAGGATTTTACAATAAAAATTGGGGTTTACTGCTAGTTTATTTAGGTACAATTAATCTTTAAAAGGAAATCTCGAGGAAGGAGCGCTTGCACCCTTTAGATGTGGTAAGGATGTAGTAGAGAATCACGCAGGATAAGCCAAACAACTTGATGACTAACAATTAATTGTTCGCCGATTTTTCTTGTGCTAGTGTCTGGATGTTCTTCTATTTCATATACAACAGCTTCCTCGATCTATGGTGTCTCTAACAGTAAGAGTAACAGTAACAGCTGCATCATTGGTATTTTTACTAAACGTTCCAGTCTCTACAAAACGGCTATGAATATCCGAAAATACTCGTTGATCAGGTATCATTCTATTGAGATAGCGTTCCATGTATATACGTTTGACTTCTTGTGCATTTCCATTCGCAAGGCCATAAATGAAATGCATTTCAGCCATTTCAGAATTCGTAAAATTTGGCATTTCTGTAAGATAAAAACAAGCGTTAAAAACACTTTTATACCATACAGTTTGCGACTTTCTTTACTTTAATAAACATATGCAGACACAAGCTACGAGTTCAAATGCGAAGCGAGATGGGTTTTGGGCCTTTGGGAGCTTCTTTTATAAAACATTTATTTCCAAAAACACTCGTATCAAATTTATTTTAATGCGGTAATTACAAAAATGGTTTATTTCTTCTATAACAACTTCTTCGTTATGTTCATTAACGTGACTTAATTTAGTTTCCGAAAAAATAATCAAAGTTAATATTTTAATAATCAATAATTACCAATGCGTAGATTGAACTACAAACAATGTTATAGTTATGAAGTTTGAAGACTGACTGGCAATCAGGAGCTCCTTACAGTATGTATGAAGCCTCTGACCTCACTTCATCTTGTGGGAAAGTGCAAATCTTGCTGTCTGCAGTTTCTCGATAATCATACAATGTCTTATTCTAAGTAATTTTAATTAAGACTGCTTTATTGCAGTTTATTGCTTCTGCACCTGCAGTATCAGGTTGCGTCTGGAATACAAAGTAGTCGTTTTATTTCTTATTTCTGAAATGAACTCTGATTAACCTTTAATTATAACCTTTATTTAATACAATGTAACACGCTATTGCAAAGACGTAATAAATACATTTATTCTTATATGTATTTTAATATGGGGGATATGTAACTAGCGTAGTGTAGAAATTAATAAAAACAAGAGATTGTCCACAAATAATTCAGAGCCTACTCGACCCACTTAAAAAATTTTAATTTAATCTAGCAATTTACAGAAAATAGTTTCTTATTATTTTTCTAAATAACGGTCACAGATACGAAAAAACTGCAAGAGACCAAAAAGTTTCCAAACAAAACAAAAAATTAATTTTGTGTTTTAAACTCTACCAGCGACGCACCTTAAAAAAGTTTCGGGGGAGAGAAAAGAGCATGACCCCCGAAAAACTACCATCCTATAGATTCTTACAACCATTCGACACAGCCAATGGTGTAAGGCCTACGGCGTAACCTGCATTATATTCCAAATTTGATCTTAATATTTCAAAAACTGCAGGAGCTATAAAAAGAAAACCAAAAGATTTCGATGCTTCAACACCCTGTAGTTCGAAAACGAAGTGTTTGCGGATCTATGTTTATATAAATTTTTAATCCTAAAATTCGCTAAAGAATCACACCCTTTTGTATGTACGTAATATTTAGGAACACCCTGTATATATATATATATACTGACGTGATAAAAAGGCCACGAGAAGTCATAGGAACCTAGATCCTATAGCATACCCAAAAAGTAAACCGAAAAAAAAGTTGAAATTTCCTAATATTCATTGTTTCACCCTGTATATAAGCGTATTGCATGTACAAACCCATTAAATTCATCCGCGTTAATGAAAAGTATAACTCCCGCGTATTACATTTATTACAGAGTGTGTAAAGCATTTATAAACGAAGTTCTCATCAAAAGTGCTAACTTAGATTTAAGCAATTCACTTCATGTAACATAAAAACACACTCCCGTGTATGTAAATAACCATTTTAAGAGATAAATACTAAAAGAGATTTAATCCGTGTAAGAACAGAATTAATTTATTACCTTTATTAATTAAAATACTAAATAAACTTGTGTGTAGGTATGACATTTAAATTCATTTAGAGGCGAAACAAATCTGAAATATTCTTCATTAATCTAGATAAATATGTCAAATCCTAAGAAACATCGTTATAAACAAATTATGAATAAAACACCGTTTCATAGAATTCACGTTACCATAAAAAGGCAATAAAATCGATTTTATAGCTTTCGCATTGCTATAGGATAGATTGGGATGCTACATTAACTTCGTGCGTTGAACAAAGATAAACAACGATTGCAATGCTTGTAAATCAAATCGGCCGAGGGGGTTTGACACTAATTAGACCATTAAAACAGTGGAATTCCCAGGAATATTACATCAAATATGTGGCTAAAATTTGAATTAAATTTCGAAAACTCTCGAGAACCTTGACGTAGTTAGATAATTTGTAATAATTTGTATATAACCGGGAACTCTATTAAAGGGATTCACTTCGATTAACGCGATCGACAATATAAAATTCAAGATTTAATTTGCATAAGATTTGGTCCTAATCCAAGTAATATGTAACGTTGATTATAAAGTCAAAATAACAGGCAGAGTTGCAATAAAATTTATGCGTTGAGTAGTTTCAAGTATAAAAAAATTATAAAATGCAATTATTTGGTGAAACATAATTGTTTTTTGTTTTCACGTTAAGCGTATTGGCTACCTAAGGAAAGTCGATCCCATGTCGCAACACAAATTGAAGGCAATCATTCTTTTAAACTTTAAAAATTTTTGCTTAGTGTACTCAAACCAAATATTTCAAACATCAATAAATCAAAGTAACCTCCAATTTATGTCATAAATGTCAAACTTGAAGTTTTTATTATTTTGACAACGATCCTAGGTCATGGATCGAAACGTAAATAAAGATGATTTAAAAAACTATGAGTGGTTTAATTCCAAAAGAAGATTAAGAAGAATGATCGTTTTGTTAAAAACAATGAAGATTAAACGTTCTTCGATACAGAAGGTACTTTAAAGCTAATTAATTGAAAAAAGAAGAGACTTGGAAAATTAAGATTCTAAATGGAGATTTTAAATAATATAGATAACTTAGTAAGCAAATCTTTTAACGCCACCATAGAAGTGAATGTAGAAGATATTTAATACCGTTTACGAATTGAATAAGCGCTATTAGATTTCGCAAGTATTAATTTTAGATTTCTTTGTTTGTAACATATATTTGAGTATTTTGTCATTTAAATTTAAGGTAGAATGAATTTTTATTTTAATTTCGTTTTGTATAGGGATATTTACCAAAAAGTTTTAAGGTCAGAGTTTGAAACATTTTGACCTCTAAATAGACTATCTGTCAAGGATTTTTGACCAAACATTCTTTCATTTTTCAATTATTAGCTTGATTTGAAATGATCATTTTGGCTTTGTATAAAGTCTAACTTATATATATATATATATATATATATATATATATATATATATATATATATATAGCGACGTTGATGGTAGTATTTCGTGGGATTGTCGTTCGTAACCAAAAAATAACTATTATGAAATAATCATTTATTGTGAAATCTACGTTTCGACTTATATAAAGTCTTTATCAAGATCTAAAATTTAAAAATTATGAGTGAAAACACAGTCATTAACCTAATTAAAATTAATAAACTTACACACAATTTGATATTAATACATGTACTGATTTAACATAAAGGAGGATCCCAAATAAATAGTAATAACATTTAATGTAAAAATAAAATGTAAAGATAAAATTAAGACTACAAACAGCATACAATACGGACAAACGCAGACTAAGAACTAACGTCTAACAATTAAAGAAACTCCTACAGCAAAGTGGATTTGTTCTACAGCAGAGTTGATAAATTCGCCAGGTGATAGATAACAAACAAAAAACTTAATATCCAACTATTACAAAGACATAAATTTAAAGATCCATTTCATTATAAAATCTAAGATACACTATTAGATCACTTATATCTATTGAAACTATATAATAGAGCATAACTAGTAAATAAATTATGAATGTCATGTTTGTTATTAATGCAGTTGACTTGACGTTCAATATGGTAAGACTCTAGATAAAGTCTCCGTTTGTAGCCATCTTCTCGTTCTAAAATTTCAACGTCATCGTAATTAGGAGAGTGGTGGGTTAGGTGGACATGTGAGGATAAAGCGCAACAAGATTTATCGACTTTGGCATCACTACGGTGTTGGGTGAGGCGATTACGTAGCCATTGTTGAGTTTGGCCAACATATGAGCTTTTGCAACTACAAGTAATCCTATAGACAACGTTACTGATTAAAGATTTTGGAGTTTTGTCTTTAAGAGGAGTAAACAATTTGTTAATAGATTTTTGATTTTGACAAACATTGAAAGTGCCAGGTATTTTTAAAATTTTTTTATGTTGAGGAGTAAGGCGTTGAATATACGGAAGCATTTTAAATATGACGGTATTCTGTCTGTCTTGGCTTGGCCGATAAAAAGTACCATTAATGCATCTCAAAATTAATTGTTTTGGATAGCCATTATTAAGTAACGTGGTAATTAGATCCCTATAGTTCTTATTTTTAAATTCAGGTTCAGATAACGAATCAACTCTGTGTTTTAGTGTCAGAATGGTATTTACCTTTTGTTTAAAAGAATGGTCAGAAAAATAATTGATGTACCTACCAGAGTAAGTAGGTTTCTTATAACAGTCGAATATTAACCGGTTATCATTATTTCTAATAACAAGAGTATCAAGAAACGGAATCTTTTTATTAATTTCTAACTCGACAGTAAATTGTAAATGGGGGTTGAAATTATTGAATACCATCAATACCTCATCAACTTTTCCCTCTGGAATAGAACAAAGAATGTCGTCAACAAACTTGACCAAAAAAGGAAATTGAAAGGACAAATTGGGGGTAACTACATCTAACAAATGATCCATGACCAGCTGGGCGATAACAGGAGATAAAGGCGACCCCATCGGAGTACCGAAAATTTGAAGGTAGTATTTTCCCCGAAAAATAAAATAAGTATTTTTAAAACAAGATTTAACGTAGCCAAAAACATTTGTTTAGTGATTTTGCAATTCTGAGAAATAATGTTCCATTTCAATTCAACGATATGAGTAACCAACTCTAAAGGAATGTTCGTGAAAAGTGAAGTCACATCTAAAGAGATAAGTATGTGGTTGGGCGGTAACTGAAAGTTTCTATATGAGTCAACAAACTGAAAACTATCAATGGTATTGCAACCTACCAAAGGGAAAGACCGTTGTAAAATTTCAGATAGAAAGGACGCTATATTGTAGGTTGGTGTGTTTATCGACGATATGGTAGGACGAAGCGGAACATTAGGTTTATGAATTTTAGGTAACCCATAATACTTGCCCGGGATTGAGTTATTGCGAATTAGATACTTTTTTTCTTCAGTTGTGATCATGTCACGGGCATGTAACAATTTGATATGATCGTTGACTTTCTTTTGGATGGTAAAGGTAGGATCCCTATTTAGAGTACTGTAGGTGAGTTCATCTGATAACAAGTCCAAGGATTTATTTAAATAATCTTGATGGTCCAGTAACACAGTTACGGAACCCTTGTCAGCTTTTGTCACGTAAACGTTTGGGTGATCTTTCAAAAACTTATTGACCTTGCAAAACATCATGTGTTCCTTGCTAGCAGTATTATAGTTGGAGGGAGTTTGAGCGAAATTAGTGATAGCATTCGTTACTCTAGCACGAAGTAAAAGTTTATGTTGATTAGTTATTTCGTCGTTGTCTAATATAGACTCCACACTAGCTAATACTTTTCCCATGTGCAAATCACGCGGATGAACTTCTATATTAAACTTGGGTCCCAAGGATAAAAAATTCTTAATGTCTTCTGGTATTTCTATATGACTGATATTAACTAACCATTTGGAATTATCAAAGTACAGTCTTTTGTGGCCTAATTGATTGTGTTTTAATGATTGAAACTTCTTAACATGTATTTTTCTAATTTGTGTGAACCGTTTATTATAAAACTCAAACTGTCGACTATAAAATTCAAGAATTATCCTGCGAGGCAAAGTTAACTGAAGGTCTTCCCTTACCCTTTTTATTTGATTATTATAATATAAAATGCTAGTATGAGTAGAGGCAATTTCTAATGTAATTAAATGTACCTTTAACCTGGTAACATAATTTTGTATCTTCCTACCTAAGCGGTTGCTTCTGCAATCTAGAATTTTGACCATATTGTACGTGCAATCGAGAATATGTTTTGGTGTGATTTCTTCTCTTCTACAACGTTCCAAAAAATATTTCCTGTTGCTTAAATATATATATAGAACTCACGTTACCATAAAAAGGCAATAAAATCGATTTTATAGCTTTCGCATTACTATAGGATAGATTGGGATGCTACATTAACTACCTAAAATATTTATATATATATATATATATATATATATATATATATATATAATTCAAAATTTATTTGTGGGTTTGAGGTCTCTGGATTAAGGTGAAAACTCTTTTTTATGGCCTAAATTTTCGAATTTATTTTAAATTCTTGATCACAGGCATATCTAAAAAATTTTTATACGCTAGATTATAAATGTGGTACATAGATTATAACTTACAAACTTGAGGTTAATTGAATCTAACATTTTAGCCGAATTAGAAGATATTATACAGAATACTAATAACGAAGAGAAGATAAATTTATACAGAACTTATGTTACTAATATCATTACAAATTTTATTCACGAAAACTCAAAAAAGAAACCAAAAATGTTAATGAGATTTTTAAAATACCAAAAATTTTTGAAAGAAAACAATAATTTAATTATTTGTAAAGCCGATAAAGGCAATACAACAGTGTTAATGTCCAAAGAAGACTACACCAATAAATTAACAAACCTATTAAGTGATGAAATGACATATAAAGAATTAAAGAAGGATCTCACATCTTCAATTCAAAATAAATCTTCATGTATAATAAGAAATTTAAAAAATAAAAATCTCGTTAGTGAAGCAGATGCCAAAAATCTTAATAATTACAGCAGCACTGCACCTCGACTATATGCACTTCCAAAAATTCATAAATCCGGATACCCATTAAGACCAATTGTATCATCCAACAATTCTCCAACAGAAAATTTATCTAAATACCTTTCACAAATTATAAAAATCAGTTTAGAAAATAAATACAATGTCAAAGATTCATTTGAATTCTCCGAATTTATAAACAACTTCCAATTACCGGAAAATTATGTATTAATTAGTTTAGACGTAGTTTCATTATTCACAAACATACCTAAAAACTTAGTAAAACAAAATTTATCACTTATTTGGAATAAAATAGAATTGAACTGCAAAATTAGCAAAAAACTTTTTTTAGATATAATAGATTTTATTTTTGAAAGTAGTTACTTTAGTTTTAATAATAAATTTTTTCAGCAAATATTTGGATGCCCTATGGGTTCAAACATCAGTCCAGTACTTGCTGATCTAGTTATGAATACTCTGTTAGACAATGTTATAGCTAAATTACCATTTAAAATACCTTTTCTCAAAAAATTTGTCGATGACACCATAACAGCAGTTCCTGAAGATAAAATAGACGAAACTTTATACATATTTAATAATTATAATCCTCACATCCAATTTACGGTTGAAAAAGAATGTAATAGAGCAGTTCCATTTCAAGATACATTACTAATAAGAAACAATGAGAACAAAATTATTTTGGATTGGTATAAAAAAGCAATACATTCAGAGAGATATTTGAATTTTTATTCCTATCATCCACTATCAACAAAAATAAATATAATATTAGGTTTAAAACAAAGAATAAAAAAAAATTTCTCATCCCTCTTTGTATCCAAAAAACATAAAAATTCTTACTGATATATTAAGAACTAACAGTTATCCAATCCATTTAATAAAAAAATTACTATCCGAACAATTTAATCCTAACACAAACAAATTAAATGACAGTAATCAAAACAGTACCAATCAATTATTCACTTACAAAACAATATCATATATTCAACATTTAACACCAAAATTAATAAAAGTTTTTAAAAATGAAAAAATAAAGTTTGCTAAACGTAACGTACTAACATTACAAAATATTTTTACTAAAACTAAAGACAAAATATCTAAAATGAACCAGAGGAATTTAACATATAAAATTAATTGTTTAAATTGCGTTCACTCGTATGTTGGGCAAACCTCTCAACTATTAAAACAAAGGATAACTCAACATAAGAGTGACATAACTATCAAACCAAAAGCATGTGCATTAACCACACATGTAATAGACAAAAATCACAGTATGGATTTTGAAAATCCAGATATCTTAGAAATAGAGAGCAACAAATCAAAAAGAATTTTTTTGGAAGTGTATCATATTTATAAAACTAAAAATACAATAAACAAGAAAACAGATATTAGTAACTTAAGTTCCATATACACATATTTATTAAATTTTGAACAAAATTAATGACAAAAATTAAACTAAACATGCACACACACACACACACACACACACACACACACACACACACACACACACACACACACATACACTCACAACATATAATATACATGAACACACACATACATTTATGCACTCGATACTCTGTCATCAAACAAATCAGTTATCTTATATCCTATGAAACAAAAATTTTTACTTCAAAATTTATGACATCAAATTGATGTATATACAAGTTTAATGTTTACAATTTATTTTTAAAGAACTTTTAATTTTGTTAGTTTTACGAGTTTTTCCAAGATTTTTATTATGTTTGTTATGCTAGTTTTCAATTAACCTCAAGTTTGTAAGTTATAATCTATGTACCACATTTATAATCTAGCGTATAAAAATTTTTTAGATATGCCTGTGATCAAGAATTTAAAATAAATTCGAAAATTTAGGCCATAAAAAAGAGTTTTCACCTTAATCCAGAGACCTCAAACCCACAAATAAATTTTGAATTACAAATATTTAGGTCGTAATTATTATCACTTTATATATATATATATATATATATATATATATATAAATAAGATGTATCTGTAAACAAACTCTTATGAAAATAATAAGAGCTTATTAACGAATACAAATCGGGCTAGTAGTTATATAGCCATTAACAAAACAATAGTTTTATTACTTCACAAGGGACAAAACAAGCGATTAAACGCATATCCAAGAGTAGCTACGAGCAAAGATAAGAATTTTAAAATGTAACGAAATGCATCGAAATTAAATTAATGGAAAACCTGTATGAAATAACTAAATAAATATTCAACAAGTGCGTAAATATAGCATCATATACGCAGGCAAAAATTATGTATTATTTGAAAAGCGTACGTGCTAGAAAGGTATTACATTTCTTCAAAAATCCAATTTAACTAGGAAATAAACAAACACCAAATTTATTTCTATTTAGATTAGAATAAAGCAAACAACAATAATACGTGATTTAATGAACGAAGGTTCCTGGGATTTCTAAATTAAATGTGATGTTATGTGAATGAATTACGTGACGACTTGAGCATTCTTCCACGCAATTAAACTACACAATTGGTAAAGTTTCCCAAATAACAAAAGATAAGACAATTGGTGTCGCTTGGCACGTGGAATCAACGAATCGCAAACAAAGGGGCCAGGCCTATAAATATGATAACAATTGAACAACGAGTTAGTATACATTTGAAACTGGGCAGTCACTATACTCGAAAGTGCTAAGTTATTCACGCAAACAGTTAATTAAAAGTAAAGTGAAAATCATTTTTATAAGAGTGTAAAAACTGTGTAATCGAGCCGTTCTACTACAGACGTAAGTAAACCAGACTTAGTGAATTATACAATTTTTAAAAATCAATAAAACAGGGCTCTTGGGTACGACTCTTAGATACGATCGTGGGTACGACTCTTGGATACAAGTCTAGATACGATTTTGAATACGGTTTTGGATACGAGTCAAGAAGACTCTAGAGATTACAGCCTGTTAGATTAATCACTAACATGGTAAATATTCTATTACTGTTTCGTTAATTACGGCGATGGAAAACCTTTTATTGGAATAAACTTATTAATAACGATTTGGATAGTATTTTGGTTGGATGTCGACTTTCCAATTCGACTCAAAAATTCAGACTGGACACGAAAACTCATGGGGATGCAGAGAATCTACTGAACCACTCCAGGTTAGATATTTTGATATGATTTATTTCTGTAAACTGTTTTAATTCAATAATAATTTTAAAATGTAAGAGTCGACAAAACCGGGGTTCTTTGATAAATTTATGAAAGGCAATAGGCTTCTTGAAACGTTTCAAAAGGTCTCTAAATACAAAAAAAACTTTTTTTGCTGGCTTCATTTTCTCAAAATTTGACAGATGTAAATAATTTAAAAAAGGGAAGATATTTAAAAAGGTTATAAATATTTAATCATTATACTGTGTATTGTAGAATTGCTTTATTTAATTGAATCAGCTAGTTGAGGCAAAGAGATTTATAAATTAACATGTTTACAAGTGCTTGATTAATATAAGGAAATATCACAGCATTTTATGACCTTCAAGCCGTGGGACGAGAATAACACAGCAATACATATATATATATATATATATATATATATATATATATATGTGTGTGTGTGTGTGTATGTGTGTGTGTGTGTGTGTGCGCGCACGTGCGTGCGTGTGTGTGTTATTTCATTTAGTTTATTTTAAAGTAACAAATACTACCATAATTTTAGAAGTAATGATTAAAAATTTAGTTAGGTTCATAAGGAAAATAAATTGTAGAAGCCAATGCAAATTAATAATTAAGTTAATTGAGTTTCATTGAACGGGTAATTACGGCTAATACGCATAAGAGCTTGAAAAATCGATAATACCAAGGTGAAACGCTGTGCTAACACATAAACAGCCGTTGTATATAAAATATCTTGAAAAGCCAACTCTTAGAAATGTTGTGTTAAAACGTTTGTTAATTGAACACCTGCAGGTTTTGGAAATGTCAGGTTCCCCTTATTTGTGTAGATAAAAGTATATCGGTTAAAAGGACAGACGGTTCGCGTAAATGTTAACTAAAAGTTTCCCTAAAGCGCAGAAAGGATAGATGATCAATGAAATACGTCGGAATGAGACAGGCATAATAGCAGTGCATTTCAAAACGCACGTATTCAGTCCACATGGGTTAGTTTGAAACGCGGACAGCAATATCGATTTCTACCACTCAAACAAGGTTAGAAGGAAACATAGAATGTGCATAAGAGAGGAATAGCGTTAATACACTCGGGGTTTCAAGACGTCATTGGATATCTTATTGGTCAATATAGTTAGTTGTACAACAGACAAACACGGGGATATTGAAAGTTAATTTTTCGGAAAATATACTAACGACGAGTTAAATTTCGAAGATTTCGAAAACGGTTGAACCAAAATTTTAAGAAGTATTAGTTTAAATTAAATGTTTCGCGTCTGGAGAGGTTACATTCGAAGTGTATATATACTCTAAAAGAATTAGCATCGCTCTCTTTTAACTTCGTTCTCGTAATACTTTTATCGCTTCAGACTACGAACAGAAATTTACCACGAGTTTGTAAGTATATAAAATTATTTTAAATTAAATAGTACAGTGTTGGTTTCATAATTTTGAACCGCGAATAGTGTCGAGTCTAAAATTTTATTGAGGTGCAACACTTGTTTTAAACAAGCTCGTGAAGTGAAGTAATGAAACGTAAATTAAATTAAATTAAATTAAACTAAAGTACGCAATTATGAAAGAAGTGTAATAAATTTGGATTTGGATTTGGATGCATTGTGAAGGCAGAGCATGCAGCACAACTTAGATGGTGTTCATCTACAAATAACTAGAAGCGGCCAGCAGAGCAGAACCACGAAACCGAGAGCGAAAACAACTTAACGGCTTCGTCAACGGACTAGGAATCTTCAAGAAATTCCAGGTAACGCTTTAGAATTTGTTGTTTTATAAAACTATGAAAATTGTTGCGATGTGTGAGAAGTGAACTATGAAGGTATTTTGCATTATTTTGCGTATTGAAAATAATACGTATAACTAACTTTTAGTATGGTATTTAAATAGAAATCTAAAGGTGTATAAAGCTTATTAACGTTCCATCAGGAATTTAAATTTTTATTGTTACGAGTACATGGGTTTTTGTTTGCCGTAAGCGTATGCAAAGTAAAAAGCATACATTATTCATAATTAACTGGGTTATCATGAGCTCACCATACTCCAGAGTGTCCTAATTAAAATTAATTATAAATAAAGGAAAAAAAATCAGGTATTATTCAGGGCCCATTTACTCCGGTTACAGTCAATGTGTTTAATATTTCTAGTTAAAATACTGGACTTTACAAAAATAGAATTTATTGAGGTGTAACTTGAGCACCGAAATGTAAATAATCTTGAAGTTTTATTTGTAAATAGTGGTAAATAAATATTGTATGATTGTTATATTATTTTGTGGTTTTATTGAGTGTGTGCGTGAACGATAAAGAGTATGATAGTGAATCTAGGTATCCAAGAGGAGGTCCAACTGAGCTAGCCAGGGAAGCGGTTGAAGAATTAAGGTGATGAAGAGAGGAATCTGGGTAAGAAATTACTTTTTTTTGAAAAATTTAACTATTGTGCGTAATTTATGACGATTTTTAGTAAATTAATAAAATCCTCGAATGTTTTTTTTGAGAGAGTACTGAGCTAGAGCGAAGATCCACGGCAATATATATGTTTATATTAATTTTATATTTGTTTATATTTATATTTTATATTTATTTGCAAGTATTACATTATTTTGGGGTGTGAATTATTTTTTTTTCTGACGTTCTGCCGCCATTATTGGTGGCAGCATTTTTATAGGAAAGAAGAATATAGTAGAGAAGAATGTAATTATAATGTAAATCAGTTAGGGTTTGATAGGGAAAGCTTGGGACGGATTTAGGCTAAATTACTTAGACCAGGGAAAACGAATTTGTATATATATATATATATATATATATATATATATATATATATATATATATAGAGCAGGAAAAATAGCTGGATTCACTATTAAAATATTTGGCGAATGCTTAGAAATTTGAATTCATTTTTATTTAGCTAACTAGCTTTGGATAGTTTTAAGTCGATCCTTCAGGTCGCACCGGTAAGCAGAGCTGGCGACTGCTATCCGGTATTACGGATCCCTCCTCTTTTACTTTCGGGTGTGTCTTGTTGATCGGACACACTCCAAAATCAACGCTAGGGATACCTTTATTCAAACCCTATTTTTAGTTTTTGTTTCAGGTTGTTAGATTTTTATTTAGGATGGATTAATTTTGAAGTTAGATTTAATTTGAAGCACGTTTATTATTTTAAAGTAGTACCTTCGGGTGGAGCATTGGGGACGTGGCCGCAAGTACAGCGACCCTTATTCACATTATAATGCCCCTTGTTGCGCCTTTTACGAAAAGCAGGCTTACTATAGTACAATTCTTTGCCCCCTACTATAGGGACAACATGTATATTATGATGTACAAATATATTTCATACCATATGTACTTACAATGCACATCCTGAAAAATATCTTTAAAATTAACAAGTTGAAAATGCAAGGCATTGTCGCAACGAACTTCCAAATGTAGACTTACTTTAAAACAATTTAAAGAAATTAAAATTATTATGTTGTAATAATTATAAGTATTCAGATAAAAATAAAAATTAATTCCCCGGGGGGTCGGGTATCCGTAGTCAGATTTTGTGGGGGTACCATATTTCGACTCAGCTATGTTAGGGGAGTCCAAATATGTATCGCACATTAATTTTGGACCTATTTGAAATTTTAATTTTCCCGACGGAATATCGCGGGGGCACGGCGTCCCCGTGGCCCGATTTCAACTGACATCAAAACTTAAGCTCAGGACACCGAGCTGAATCGATTGATGTATCACACATTGATGTCCGACCATTAGAAAGGCCTCGGACGGACAGACAGACGGACGACAAATCGATTTCATAAACGAACGAAGTTCGTTGAAAATAAAATTGTTGATTGAATATTCTATTTAGGCATTTATTAATTCATATTCATAGAAACTTATTCCTTTACCCTAAAGTAATTCAGGTGTGAAAGGCCACATTAATGTAAGCTTCTTCTATTGATTGATTGATTAACTTGGGAAGGGTGACTTAAAGCCACGCGCACTTAGGCCTCCTGGTGGGCCCATTGTGCTGCCTTCCTTGCCCTAGGTTGGTCCTTCATTGCTCAACCACCCGACCTTGCAGGTGAATTTGAGGATGTCGGACCAGGGGGTGTCTCGAATTCCGGCCTTCTCGGGCCAAAAGTCTCCCAGCATGGATCCTCGAAGTCGGGCGAGTACCGGACAGGTGCACAGAATGTGTTCCGCCGTCTCATCCTCCTGTTGACAACCGCGACAGGTGGGGTTGTCTGACAGACCCATCCTGTGCAGGTGCTTCCTTAAAGTGCAATGCCCGGACAGAATACCTACTAGTAGCCGTAGTTTCTGTCTTGGCAAGCGTATGACAAATTTTTCTATTTTGGTCATGGGAGACCTTATAAACATTTTTGCCTGCCGGCAGCTTGATGTACAAGCCCACCTATCCTTGTGACGGCGGTGGGTTATTTGTCTTATCATGGAGAACACCACAGATGGCGCAATAGCAACCGATGGCTCAGGGCCGACAAAACCCCGAGCCGCTCCTGCCTCGCCAAAGAATCTGCCTGTTCGTTACCATGTACTCCTGAATGCCCTTTGATCCAAACCAGTTCAAGGGCGTTTGTATCAGAAACGAGCTCGAGAACACGATGGCATTGGTATACCACCCCGAGAGAAGCTTCTGCTTGTTTAAGCTCAGAAGAGCTGCTCTACTATCGCTCAAGATGCGTATAGCTTTGTTCTGGATTCCACGTTCCAGTATGGCGTTAGCGCCGTGCATGATGGCTATGACCTCCGCTTGGAAGACAGTTACCAGCCTGCCCAGCGCAACACTTTTATGAAGGTCTAGGTCATCGGAGAAAATGCCTGCCCGGTACCTTCATTTGTTTTGGAGCCATCTGTGTAGATGGAGATCTCCGTTAAGGAGGCGTCCTCAGTGTTTAGACAAACCCCAAAGCGCCTCCTGGAAATGATTATGGGTGCGATCGAATCAACCACTCCTCCCAAGATAGGTGTGTTCCGCACCGCCTCTCTTAGTATGTTGTGGTGTCTACCACCGCCTCCTTTATCGATCCATAGACCTTTGAACCGCAGCCTCATTGCCGCTCTCAACGCCACCTCCTCCACATGTAGGTCCAGCGGAGGGAGGCCTAAGATGGCTTCTAAGGCTGCAGTAGGTGTGGAACGCAATGCACCTGTAATGTTTAGACAAGCCACCCTTTGGATATGAGTAAGGTCTTGAACTGTATGGGCCAGTCTGGTCCTGCGCCACCAGACTACAGCGCCATAACAGAGCATCGGCCTTACTACCATGATGTATAGCCACAGGACAGCCTTTGGTGGAGACCCCAAAGTTTGCCTATGGCACGTTTGCATTGCCAGAACACTTGGTTGGCTTTGCTAGTTTTCATTTGTAGGTGTTTGGCCCAGTTCAGCTTCTTATCAAGTATAATGCCCAGATACTTGACTTCTGCTGATAAGGGCAGGAAGTTTGGAAGAGCATTGGCAATTTAGTTACCGTCAGCTTCCTTTTGTTGGAAAACAACACCAACGCCGTTTTGTTGGGGTTGATGGTTAAAAGTTGTCGGAGCACCAGAGCTCCGTGATCCTTAGTGCTGCTTGCATCAAATTACACAGCACTTGTTCGAATTTGCCGACTATTAGAATAGCTAAGTCGTCGGCGTAACCTATCGTGAAGAAACCTGCCTCATTAAGACGTTGGAGAAGGCTGTCCACTACTAAATTCCATAGTAGCGGTGACAGCACGCCCCCTGGGGACAGCCTTTATCCACCACCCTAATTACTGAGGTTTCCCCACATTTATGTGTACCCGTCGACATTGCAGAATCTGCATGGTAAACTGCCGAAGGGTGTCCTCAGCTCCATGTGTCCGTAGAGCTCTATCGATGCTTGCGAAAGTAGTTTCGCTGAACGCACCCTCAATATCAATAAATGCGCCTAAGGCGGACATGTTATTGTCTAGGGTTTTCGATCCGTCCTACAACAGCGTGCAGGGCAGATTCCGTTGATTTACCTGGTATAAAGGCGTGTTGATTTGGGTGAAGTGGATAAGAAAGCATTATCCTCTCCCTCATATCATTGTCGCACAATCTCTCCAAGGTCTTTAGCAAAAGACGTGAGACTGATCGGTCTGTAGGATTTAGCCTGGGAGTAGTCCTTCCGGCCTGGTTTAGGAATGAAGACAACTCTAACCTCTCTCCAACTGCTGGGGATGTATCTAAAAGCAATACAGCCCCTAAAAGTACCACAAGGAACGGTGTCAGCCTCTCCACTCCCCACTGTAGTAGGGCGGGAAGATGCCATCCTTTCCAGGGACTTAAACGGTTTGAGAGTTGAGATAGCCCATTTAATTTTCTCTCATCCACTACCCGGTTAGAAACCTCCCAGTCGGCCCCGTTAGCCGAGCTGGTTGATTCAACCCGTAAGACAAAGGTCGTGTGACACTGCCTGGAAAGTGCGTGTCCGCGAGTAACTCCGCTGTTTCTGTCTCGTTGGTGGTGTATGTACCATCCACACGTTTCAGACAGCATGGTTGATGACGAGGGTCTTTGGACAAGATCCTGTTAATGCGAGAGATTGCATTGGTAGACTCGACTGAGTTACAGAAGGTCTTCCATGAGTCTCTCTATCGTTTTCTAATTGTCGTTTTGTATAGTCGCTGGTGGCTTTTATATGCCTCCCAGTCAGCCATACTTCTGGTGTTCTTTGCCTTATTAAACAGTTTGCCCAGGGTCTTTTCAGCTTCTGTAGCTCCGCGCCCCACCATGGAGTACTGGAGCGAGTAGAATCTGTCCTGACCGGGCATGCCTGTTCAAAGGACTCTACGATGGAGTTTTGTAGAGACCGAGTATCTCTGTAGCTCTTCTATAGTTTTTGGGTTGTCAGTACCTTGTGATGTCAAAGGCGTTGCTCCAAGCTGTCTAGGTAGACAGACCTGTTGGTCGCTTTTGGGTTCCTGTATTCTTTACAGACAGCTACTGCTGCCTTTAAATTAAAACTTAACAATCTGTGATCTGACAGTGTCGCTTTAGGCGTCACCTGCCAGTTCAAGATATGCCTTGAAATATCTGACGATGCAAGGGTTAAGTCAATGACTGTCTGGAAGCGAGATGTCACAAACGTGGGTTCGCTGCCCCAGTTAAGTATCTCCAGATTCTTACTCGATATATACTCGAGTAGTAGTTTTCCACGAGGGTTAGTATCTGCGCTACCCCATACCACATGGTGCGCGTTGGAATCGCATCCGATAATCAGATGCTTTTTGTGCCTATTACAGTGATCAATGACTGCCATCAACTCCGGAGGAGGTGGGTCATGGTCAATTGGAAAATAGGCTGAAACCAAGATTATGTCAGTAATTCCTCCCAGCCTGCATGTGATCTGTACGGCTGTGACGTCACGGCCACTCAGTTGTGGCAGGAGGAGGGCATTTATGTGCCTGGGTATGTAGATGCATGCCCTAGGCTTAGGTTGGTTACTAGCCGCAAAGATAGTACCATTTAGACTCCCTAATCCCGAGATTCCTGAGCATGCCACCCAGGGTTCTTGGATAAGGGCAATGGCCTGATTATTGCTCAGGTGTCTGCATAACGATGCTGCAGCCGCCCTGCAATGTTGCAGGTTTAATTGTATTAAGTTTAGTCCCGCCATTGGTCTGTGACGGGTCAAACTTGCTTATCAAGCGTCGCTGGGCGGGCTGTCCAGCGACGCTTTACTATACTCTTCCGCAAGCCATCCCACTAGCAGCGGATCCGAGTCTGCTGTATCCATCTGACTGCTTGACGCAGTCGATGGTTCAACTACCTCAGCCTCCTGAGGTTGCTGTAGGAGCGGAGCTCGCTGTAGCTGCTCAGGAGGTGGAGGTTGAGCCTGCTTTGCGCGGCAGCCGGTTGAGCTGCCTCTGCGGCAGGTTGCACTTTTGTATCTTGAGATTTAGTGAGGTGAGCTTATAATGTAGCTTGCCTCCCTTTCTGTTAATAATCTCCTCACGTCTTCCCCAACGCCAAAGACTATCAGCCTCCTGGAGGTTGATCTCTTGTGGCGGTGTGGAAAACGCACCACTTGGATATGTCAGCCCAGGGTTCTGCACACGTAGACGCCTTTGGACGACATCCATGTCTTCCGGGGCCCCGGAATCCACAGCGCCGCCTTCAGTAGCCTAGGCAGCAGTCCCACCTGGACGACAGTAGGCGTGCAGCCTCCCACAGTAGTGGAGGTTGCCAACCGCCTCCGTAATCCATGTTAGAGTGGTCATCCTCGCACCAGATCCGGAAGATCTCGCCCGAGTACGCCCACCTCCTAAAGGTCGGGGAGCGCTATCATTGGGAAGAGCGAACAGATGATCGTCCAAAGCCTTCTCAATTGCTAATTGCAAGGTCTCTGCTTGGGCCTTGGTAATCTTACCCCAAGGGTTGTTCTTGTCTATGACAGCCACCTGGAGGTGCCGAGCAGCTGCCTCCACGTAGCTGTCAGTGACAGGCTGTTTAGTGCTAGTCTGACAGCCCTCTTCCGTGGTCTACCTTGCGGAGGGTGCCCTCAGATCTAGCTCTTTTCATGCTCCGCGTCTTGGCCTCTGCAGGCCTAGAGGCGGAGGTAGATGGTTTTGAAGTGGAGGGTGTTTGATTGGCACCAGGTTGTGTCGTGGATGGGTTAGCCATAGGGCCAGCCTTTTCCACTACACCCTCCTGTGCCGCCAAACGGGCCCTCCTCCTTCTTTTCTGTTCAGCCCCACTGATTCGCTTTTTCTGTGGGCGCTGCTGTTGCCACTCCTCTGGCTTATCCTTCACCCCACCTTGGGGCTGATATTGATGTTCTTTCCGTTGCAGTTCCTGTGGGACCTGCAACAAAACTTGAGGGTGTCCGAGGACGCACCCTCTGGATTGACTACATTAGCTATAGGATCCATGTTTTGCTAAATAAAATTCATCTTCCCGGCTCCCCACCCACCATGGAGCCCAAATTTGGGGTGTGTAAAAACAACACCAGGGCTACCAGGAAGGTATAGCTCCCCTTAAGATGACTGACGTACGAGCCCGCATACCGCTTTGTAGCAGCACACATGTAGCATGTGCTGCTCACCCACAGTACCGGCTGCACGCCCTTCACCTCCAGGAGCTCACCCAGTCGGCAGTCTGACCCGACGACACAGCCGATTGATCGAGATGGGTTAGTCTCGACCCCCCGTCTAGGTGAAATCTGGGCCAAAGTGGCGTGTTGCCAGACACTGAGGATCTAAACCGCCTCAGGTGTGGCTCAACCACCAGGATCCCATCATCCGACCGACACGGGTCGCCTCGCACGGCACAAACACGAGGTGGCCTAGACCCCTGTGCAGACCGCTACCGGCCCATGTAGCAGTAGGGGTTTGGTGGTTTGGTCCGCGATGTGAGATTAACCTAGACCATCATCATGCGGGGTTTAGTCCGCATTGACGTACACTCGTTCCCCCGCATATTGTAGGTTTTATTCTACTCAGCGCTCTGGATCATTACGAGTGCTAGGCTTATTCTGTCACATAACCCGATGGCAGCGAACGATTACTCGTACGGTGACATTGGGTCCCCCCTATCCGCCACCTGGGGACGCGCCCGATGGGTAGCCACCAACCACACTTCTTCTATTATTACTTCATTAAAAAACCGCCACCTTTTTTGTATGTTTTTGACAACTGCGCCATTATACTATCGATCCTAGTTTTATAGTCTTCCAAAATTTTGATGTCGATTAGTTTAACTGTGCCTAATTTGTCAAGCCATTTATGACTTTTCATTTTCATTCACTTTATATCACATTTTTTTACTATCAAATAGTTGTCACAATCTATATCCTACACCTGACAACTTAAACAATCAAGTAATTACAATTTAAATAAAACAAAATTCCAAACGAAGATTTGTAAACTTAATTTACAGAGAAGCTAAAACCCGGATCTCTACCAATTTGTCAGTAATTTAAAATCGGATAATCTGGTTGAATTCATTCGTATTTAATTTCGGAGGGATAAATTACCACGTTTCTTAACATCAAATAATCCTATTTGAACAAGCCAAAGCGTGTGAAACGTAGAGCTCTAATTAGAAACACCCGAAGCTTGAACAATACATTTCTATAGGATACAGTCCACGGCCATTTTGTTTGTAAAAAGCAAAATTTAAACGGAATTAGTGAAACGCTAAGGATTATGTAATTTATAAAATTCAAAATCCTTTTTCGACAAAGGTATTTATTATAAAAAGTTTTGTGGAGTAATCGCAACTTCTTTTTCTGTCAGAAAAAACATAATGCAGTCCTCTGCGGTTATATTTAGACCTATACAAAATTCTCTGTAATTTATTACGCTTTATAGAATGTGTACGCCTGAAGCAAGGCGCATTCAACTTTTTACAGTGTTTAATTCGCCTGTGGCGGGAATATAATGAAACTGCATATAATTGGTAGTGCATTGTGGTTCGGAAAGCATATATAAATTTCCTATACGATACATTACGGCTGTATGAAAACCGAATGTTATTCTTTGGTCTTTTATTAAAAGGTCACTTGATTTGGACTTTCAGCTACATTTTTGGGAGTTTTCATACATAGCTAAATGTATTTGATATTTTTGGAAATTGAGCATTTTTGCATTCTAGTTTTCAGTTGTTTTCAATACAATGAGCTACGTACAAAACAGGTTAACGACATAGCATAAATCCTAGTAATATTTCAATAATAATTGTAATGTTTTGTACTTGTACCAGCTGAATAATGAAAAATAATTAAATAACAAAACGCACGATCTGTATTCGTATGTTTATACACAACCTGAATATTTTTGTACTCTTACAATTACCAACTGACAAGTCTAAGTGTTTTGTGGTAACATAATCAACTCACCCACTACTATCTTGCTTATTATTGAGTGCTTGAAGAAAGCTATTCTACTTGTGTAACGCATCACTCTCCCCTTAAACTGAATACAAATGTACTAAATAGTATGTTACAAGTTTAAACTAGAAACATGTTTCTTTTTCCGCGCATCATCATCGTTAAGTCTTCAGTCCTAGAACTGGTTGGACGCGTACCCTCATTGTTTCCTATTCTGAACCAACCTACACATTTCCCTGAAATTTGCACAGTCTGCATCTATCACTATTCGTGATCTCGGTCTACCTCAGTCGATCTCTGCTTGTAGTATATCCCGTACTATTCCCCAGAAATGCCCGCACAATCGGTAATTACCGTAAAATGTGTACCTTCAACATATCCTCTAAATTTTTCAATGCCAAAGATAACGCCCAATAATTCTCGTTCGGTAGCTGAGTATTTTTGTTCGGCAGAAGTTAAGGCGCGACTTGCATAAGCAATTGGGTGCTCTAAACTATTGCTCACCTGGAACAACATTGCACCTAAACCAGTAAGTGAGGCATCGGTTTGTATATAAAATTTTTCATAGAAAATGGGGCGAGATTAAGATAGGTGCTGAAGTGATTAACGTTTTAATTTATTCGAAAGCCTGTTGAGATTCTAAATTCCACTCAATAGTTTGGGATTTATTTTTATTTTTAATTAAAGCGGTAATGGGTGCAGATATAGTTGAAAGATTGGGTATAAAGATGCGATAATAACTAATCATTCCAATTAAACGTTTGATTTCGGTAACAGTTTTAGGTGTTTTGAATTTAATAATAGCGTTGACTTTAGCAGGATCTGCTCGTAGACCAGTTCCATCGATAATAAAACCAAGAAATGTAAGAGACGAACAACAAAATTGACATTTCTCCCAATTTATCTTAAAACCTGCTGCATTTAAGCGTTCTGCCACTTCATTCAATGTGGCGATATGTTCATCAAAGGAACTTGAGATAACTAAAATATCATCTAAAAATACAAAGGCACGTTCCTGATGTAAGATAGGACCTAACGTTTGATCTATAGTACGTTGTAGGGTTTGTGGTGCGTTACAGAGACCAAATGGCAAAAAATTATATTTGAAAAAACCTCGGCCTGGAACACAGAAAGCAGTTTTAAGACGGGAAGGTAAATCGAGGGGTATCTGATAAAAGCTTGTCTAAGATCAAAAGATGAGATAAATTTTGCGTTTCGAAGCCGGCTTAAAATTGAGTCAGTTCTTGGTAGAGGGTAAGCGTCAGAGACAGTTATAGGATTCAGCTTCCTGCCATCAAAACAAACACGCCATTCGTCATTCTTCTTACAAACTAATAATACGGGAGACATCCATGGTGAATTTGAGGGAGAGATAACACCAGATTCTAACATTTTATCTATTTCGGAATGCAAATGCTTTTCTAATGCAGGCGATAATGGATATTGACGTTGCTTAAAAGAGAGGGCATCACCTGTAGAGATAATATGTGTTGCCGTAGTAACGCAACCAAGTGCAGAGGTATTAAGTTTACGGAATTTGTCAATTGTAGAGTTAAGAATTCCATTTTGGGAATCAGTAAGAGAAATTTTATTAGATATTCCTGCAGATGCACAGGAATTTGTTTTAAGGGAAGTTTGCCAAGAAAAATCCTGGAAGTAAAGCGACAAGTTAAAAAGTTTACAAAAATCTACACCTAGTAGGAATGGATAAGCTAATGTAGGTACAATCAAAAATGGAACGTCACGTTCAAGTGATTCTACTCGAATTTTTAATTTAAGGGAACCCGTTACATATATTTGATTATTGTCAGCTAAATTTATGGAAGTTTTTTCGGGAACAATTTGAATTTTAATATTTTGTTTAGATAATTGTTGTAGACCTTCGTTGTTTATAAGGGAGCATGAGGAACCTGTGTCCAGTAAAGCTATTACATTTAAGGAACCAATCGAGATGGGTAAGTGTGAGCGATTATCGAAGGGTTTTTTAACAAGCAGTCTTTTTAACAGCAGTCTTTTTATGGTAAAAGCAATTAACGGTTTGTAGCCAATTAGACCATTCTGACGGAGTAGTATAACATAATTCTTTTAATGAAGGTAAGGCATTTTGTAAATTCAAAGTAGCGCTATTATTGTCAGATATATTTAATAAAGGTACAGCGTTAGAGGTAGTTTTATGCTTTAAATTTATTGACGTCTGGGTCCGTTGCATGATTGGTGTTGAGGACGATTTTGATTCCTTGAGATATTCACGCCCTGGGTAGGAATATCTCAACGATAGTTTCCCGATACGTTAGAATTACAATTCGTACAGTTAGATTTATAGACATTAGCGCGACCACAGCCATAGCAAAAAAGATTTTTGGGGTATGTGCAAACATTGCAATTATGTCCACTTTTCTTACAATTCCAACATGTAAGTGAGTTATTTGTTGAGGTAGAAGTAACATTAAGAGTAGATACTTTATGAGACGATTAAACTTGACACACTAAATCGGGTTCTAAAAGGCCAGATTGTTTTTCTGGAGGAAGACGGTATTTATTCACCCGCAACTTTACTTCTTGAAGCGAACGACATACATCTTTGAAGTGAGCTAAGGAAGAAATGTGTTGTAACGCTAGACGTTCGGAAAAATAAGGATTTAAATTTTTACGTAACTGATCGATAATTTCAAATTCTGAAGGTTTATTATCAAGTCTACTATATAAGGCTTTTATTGAGGTAATAAAGGAAATAACATTTTCGTCAGGTACTTGGGTTTGATTTCGTATCTCATTCCAAAGGTCGGTAATATACCCGTTTTAAACACGTAACTAATTCCTCTCAGGTAGAAATCTGATCTCTAACGTTACGGTACTAGATTAACGCAGAATCAAAGAACAATACACCCGCTGAAACAAATAAATCCTGGTCGGTACATTTGCGTGAGATTCTGAAATTGTTACTTCTGTCAAGAAAAGACATTACAGAGATTAGGGCATCAAAACCCTGAAAAGTTAAACCCCATTTATAAACAGGTATGGATTTTCCCAATGATGGAACTTGAAAAATTACGAGATTTGATAAACGTATAGATATATCTGTGTCTGCATTTGGATTGTGTCTCTCAAGAACTATTCCTTTAAGTACCAAGATATCCGATAAGAAAGTTTGTTTAGCTTGGTTCGCTTGTTCATTGTCAAATAAACACAACAACTCTATACGCTGCTTAAGGTGAATTATACGGGAAACCACGCGTTTTAATTTAATCTCGCTTGGGCCGGGATCAATTTTATTTATTACATTAGATATATCTTCATGGGATTGTTTGATTTCAGACACATTTTGAGTTAAATCGGAAACGATTATTTTGAAAATAGGTAGGCCTTTTGTTTTTTGAGCTAGTACAGCTTTAAGTTGCAATCGTCTATCATTTTGGTTAGACGCTGGTGTGATATTTCTACATTCGATTTCGTAAATCAGCTCCAGAGACTTAAGATGTGTAATATTCATTATGAAATAATATTTGACACAAAAATATACAAAATATACGATACTATAGTAATTCACAAGATAATAAACGGTATACCAAACTTCAATTGGTTACGATGAATTTATTTAAATTCAAAATCTTTTTTTAAAAAGGCATTTATAGGTTACATCTGTTTAAATCACTAAGGGAACCCCTTTAAAATGGTGAGAGGGCAAGATAGTGTTTAATGAAAGAAATACATCACGGTTAGGCTAATATAACACTTTAAAAGACACACTAAAAGCTCAAGTTAATTAGAAAATCTATATTTTAAGATGGAATTTTGTTATGTAGATAATTGTAAATTATACTTAATAATTTCGGTTATAAAAAGACACTCAAAATTATAGAAAGATACATTATATATTTTATTTAAATGGTAGCTTTAAAAAATTAATCCAAAAACAAGTTAAGTTAAAAAAATTTCAAAATTTCTAACTACATTTTTCAACAACTTTAGAAAAAAAATTTCACTTTTCCGTCATAATATGTAGAAAATAAGCTGTTTACTTATAATTAAAAATACTTACATTCAAAATTATATGATGCAACATGTATGTAAGTGAGGTTATATTATACTGTATACACTGCTGAAGGAGAACACTTTAATTCCATTTCAAAACACAAACTATACAATTATTTAACACAATTCAAGTTAACAAGGTACATTACATTTAAAGTTGCAAAAATTAATTGAACTAGCAAAGCATTTTAAGAACATAAGCTATGAATTTCAATAGCTAAAATGGCGGTTTATATTAAGTTACCATAACAACTGTCATGTTTCTTTAGGTAATATAGTAATTTCAAAAGTACCAACCTAAATTTTTAAGGTCAATAGATATTAAAAAATTAAGATAATTATTTTTTTTTAAATGAAAAAGCTATATATATATATATATATATATATATATATATATCGTTAATTAGTACATTATTAAGCCATAAAACAAATCATACAACCAAAAACACGTTGAAGGCGCCAATCTTACAGTACCGTTTACGCGGCATAAGAGTCACAAAAGACAGTTGGTAACGATAATCCATAATGTGGAAATTAGCGCGCCCATCTGTCAATGACGTCACAGAATATGCAAATTATTACACGTAAATGACGAAATATGCAAATTTCTAAAATATATTATAAAAAACCCACACGGGTAACTTACGTGAATATGTAAGCGTCTCACAGAATTACTTCCTGATGGCGGCTCGTGGCTCCCATCAGGATTATTTAAAGATGGCGGCTGCGGGCTTCCTTCAGGATTGCTCCAGGCTAGCGACTGCGGGGCTTCCTTCAGGATTATTTAAAGATGGTTCTCGGGGCGTGGATTTTCTACCAGGTTGCTTCCAGATTTGCTATCTTCTTCCTATGTAGAGGTAACGACAGGAACGGGTTTATAGGGAACGATAAACAAAGATAAGAAAGAAAAAAGGATCTACATAATAAAAAGATAAGATACGATACCAGACCCCTGCTCTTCTTGGCGTTTCAAAAGGTAAGTCCCTAAGCGTCTTGCGGAAACTTCCCACTTTTTCTTCCGCCACTCGGGTCGGCGCGAAGTCTCGCGCATGCACTTTTGAAGTGACGGAAATACGCGTAACAAGTTTTGTCAAGGTACAAAGTTGTATTTATGAACTTTGGAAACAATTCAAGTGTTGCTTCGTAGCTCGATGACTTCTTAAAGCTCCGGGGTAGCTCAGGGCCAAGACTCTTAAAGGGGTTTCGATGATTGGGGTGGGATTCTGTATACCGTTGACTCAGTATGAGGCCTTTATAAAGTTACCTTTATTAGGGCGCCAGGACATGGAGCAATAGCGACAGAGAGTCCTGTTCCACGAACTCTGAACAACCACAAAGTAACACTATAATTCTTTAAATGACCAAACAAGCAAAACAATAATACTCAATAACCAGTTAAGTATAAATTCTATTAGTGCTTCCTTTTTACTAACCTTCACACACACACATTAAAATACAGGAAATTACTGTAACACTTCAAATAAATAAATAAAATGGATCTAAAAACAATTAAGTAACACACTATTTCTATAACTCTGCACGAGTGCTATGATTCGGCAATGTACACCTCATATATGATTACCAATCGTGGAGTGCAAGATTTATATGGCCACACAAAGTTGCAATACCTTATTATACACCACTGGACATAAATGTGTTCAAATAATAAATAATAAAAGACACTCTCGTACAGAGATTTACACTGTTAAATTCATTCAATATTAAAATATGATTAGAATTCCAATTATCAAATAATTACCTTCAGTACATAATATTAAACACAATTCTTATAGGCAATATCTAACCAGTAATACTGTAAAGTGAGTTGCTTTGTAATTTCCTTTCGTTAAACAGGTAATCAATTTAGAACTAACACACTTGCACTAACCGAAGTAACGCTTATCAACATGCAATAATTGTAAATGACAATAATGAAACAATATATACCACAAATGTTTATGGAAAAACAACATACGACCTTATTCTGTGTTGATTCTATAGATGCCGGAAATCCAAACCATTTACGCTCGAATCCTTGCAGTATTTTTGGACGATTAGGAATGAGCAGCTTATTCTAGACGAGATCAACAACAGGAAAGATTCTTCACAAACCATTAACAAACATTTTACAGCAGGCAATATTCGTACCAGCAGTAAATACAACTTTAACGTAAACTTCTAATTGAATCTATTTAATTCCATACTAAGTTCCCAGTGATTCTGGGATTAATAATTACTTGAAGCCACGAAGTTTTTAACCATCTACAAAACATGTGCTCTCAACTTTTGAGCAAAACAGGCAAGTAGTTGATTTTATCCGCATAAAGCGAAACTGATTACTGACCCACCAAAAATAAAGGGTAATAAATCAGAATGAGCAGTGAAAACTGTAAAATCTCCACAAAGGGTACAATATAATTACAGTGATCACCTCAACCACATTTAAGCTCGTCGATGGACACCAGAAGAGAGAGCTTCCTATTAGCAATTTTCCCATTATCACTGTAATAAGTGATAACAACATCTTCAAATACATGAACATTGAGCTTACAATTGACAGAGTAATATGACAGTCAACATATACTGACAACCTTATGATACAGAGCAGACAACTGTAGGCTACGATTGCAGTAAACAATTTCTAACATCCAAGATCATGCAATACTATAGATCAGAATGCGAAAATGAGGGTTACAGTTTTTTTAAATTTAAGGCGCAAAATTCCCGCATATTAACATTTATTTAAAATATGTCTAGTGCCAAAATTTTGGCACGTAACAAGTTGTTTGTAATAATACCATGTTTAAGAACAGTAATTACTATTGTCATTAGCTTTTCCATCGTGCGACTGGCTGGAAGCGTACCTCCATTGATTTCTATTCTGAGCAAGCCTACACATTTCCCTGAAATGCTTACAACCTACATGTTTTCAATAGCCTAACCTAGGTCTACCTCAACTTCTCTTTTTTTTTTGCTTCTAATATACTCCGCACTATTCCCTCATGTCTTAGTATTTGACATATTATCCTAGCTCTCCTATTTTTTACTGTTTCCCACATATTTCTTTCTGCCTCTACCATTTCTAGTACCTTTTGTTCTTAACTTTGTCTGTCCACGATGTCTTCATCATACGTCTATAGCACCACATTTCAATGGTTTCTACCTTTTTTCTTGTCTGCTTCTCCTACTGTCCAGGCTTCACAGTCATACAGTGCTGTGCTCCATACATATGTTTTAAGCAACCTTTTTCTTGTTTCTATGTTTGTGGTTTTAGAGCACAGTAGTTGCTTTTTCTTGTTAAATGTAGCACGACCTTGTGCTAATCTTTGTTTTATATCTCTTGTGCTTTTCCCATCTTGCGTTATTTGACTTCCTAGGTAGCTGAAATCCTTAACCTCTTGTAACTTCTCGTTACCTATTTGTATTCTTGTTTTTGATTTATTTTCCCATCTTTTGCATACTAGAACTTTAGTTTTACTTTGTAAATATTCATACCATACCACTCCGTAAGAATTGTTTCCATTTCATTAAGAGCAGCTTCTAACTCTTCTTTGCTGGTTGCTAATACCGTTATATCATCTGCAAATTTAAGCATATCATTTTTTTGTCCCTTCATATTAATTCCAAATGCCTTTCTGAATTTGACAGTATTCATTGCCTCCTTGTGTCACCCCTTTTCTAATATTTACTTCTCTACTTTCTTGCTGTAATTCTATTACCGCTGTTTGCTCTTTGTATAGGTAATGTACTATCCGTCTATCCCTAAAACTCATTCCAATCTTTTTGAGTATGTCGAACATTTTTTTCCATTTCACATTGTCGAATGCTTTTTCCAAATCTACAAACCCTATATATACGCTTTCCCCCGTCTCTATAGTTTTCTCCATTATCACCATCAGAGCTAAAATAGCCTCCCGTGTTCCCCTGTTTCGCCTAAACCCAAATTGATCTTATCCCAGTATTTCTTCAGCTCGTTTTTCCATTCGTCTTTGTACAAATCTAGTTAATATTTTTGAAATGTGTGCGTTCAAACTTATTGTTCGAAAATTTTCACATCTGTCGCTACTTTTTTTTTGTTATAGTTACGTCTGAAATCTTTGGGTATCTCGCCTGTCTGATACATATACCATGCAAGTCGGAAAAGACGTTCTGTTACTGCTTTTCCAGCGGCTTTTAGAGTTTCTGCTTGCACCTTATGTGTACCCGGCGCATTACCATTTTCAGGCTCTTTAATGCTACGTCAAACTCGTCTCTAAGTATAGGATATCCCAGGTGATCATTTTCAATGTATGATTCCTGTTTTAATGCTCTTAGTTTCTCTCCTGAATATAAATTCCCTATATATTCCTGCCATCTAGCTACTTTCTCTACATTTTCTATAATGACGTTTCCTATAGCGTCCCTTATATTTTTGCCATGTGGTTTTATATTCCTAAAATTCATTCTAATTAATTTGTATGCTTCTTCTGTCTTTTCTATTTCCATCTTAGTTTGTACCTCTTTACACTTTTCATCAATCCATTGTTCTTTAGCTCTTCTGCATTTGCGAATAATTTTCCATTTTATGGCTTTGCATCTCTTTTCCTGTTTCGTCTGATCTATTTTTGTATGTTCGTCTTGCTTCTATTAAATTCAGAATATCCTTTGTTATCCATGGTTTCTTGTTTTCTTTTTGTGTAAACCCCAGAATATATCTGGCTGCCATGTCTAAGCTGGATTTAATGTTATTTCATTCTGTTTCTACATCGTTAGCATAAGAAATTTTCCGGATATCTTTCAGCAAATTATTTGACCTTTTTTCAAATCTTTCGTGGATATCTTTATCTTTTAGCTTCTCAAAGTCAGAGTGCCTTTTTCCGTTCCTCTTTTTCAGATTTTTAAATTTAAGTGCGGCCTTCATAATTACGATGTTGTGGCCAGTGTCTATATCTGCTGCTGAGTAGTTTTTACAGTCTTTTACTTGATTTCTAAACCGTTGTCTAACAATAATGTAATCTATTTGATATCTTCCTATATCTCCTGGCATCCTCCACGTGTATCGTTTTCTAGTATGATGTTGAAATAATGTATTTGTGATGGTTAAGTTGTTCTTGTCGCAAAATTCTACCAGCCTGTTTCCCCTGTCATTTCTCGTGCCTAAGCCAAATAAACCTACTATCGCTCCTTCCCTACCTTCACCTACCACTGCATTAAAATTCCCTATAGTTATTAAATTTTCATGTCCTTTTACGTATCTTAGTATGTCTACGATATCTTTGTAGATTGTTTCTACCTCTTTGTCACTGTAGCTAGAGGTGGGCATGTATATTTGTATTAATACTGTATTTACTGGTTTATATTCAAATCTAACCATGAGTACTCTTTCGTTCTTTTGTAAGTAGTTTTCTACACGTCATTCTATCTTTTTTCGCATAACTATCCCCATACCCCAATTTCCCTCCTCTGATTATGTATGAATTACTCTGTAGTCTCCACTCCAAAAATCCCCCGCCTCTGGACAGCGGACTTCGTTGATTCCTACTATGTCTAGTGCTAACCTATTCATTTCGAGTTTCAGGTTCTCTAACTTACCTACTTGTTTCATACTCCTGACATTTCACGCTCCGACTCGCAGAACATCAAAATTTAGACTTCCCTGAATAGGTAGCACCACAAACGTATCTCACTTTACTCAAGCATCTCTATTAATAGGCTGCGGTAAACTGATCTATCTCTTTCACTTTTGAGATACCGACTACACTAATCTACTTACACCTTCAAGCAACACTATCTGCTAGGGCGTCGAAAAGTCCAGCAAATTAAGTGAAGGTAATAGTTATAGTTTACCGTACCTTGCTTATATAGGGATACTACGTCAGAGCACACTCGCCCTCGTTCGGATAAGAGGTGAAATGTAGGTTCCATGCGTGTAAGTTGTCACTCACGTTCTATCTTGCTTGGAATAGCAACGTTTCGCGAAAATTTTAATTTTCAGGTCAAGAAAATTGTTTCTTGCACATTGTAGTGCCTTCGGGGTGGAGCATTGGAACGTGTGTTACACTACTTTTTAAAACTTTAACATTTATTGTATTAGTTAGGTTTCCGGGATTCTTTAAAATCCGCACTGGGAAATTCCCAAGTAATTAAGGTTGTAATGCAGACTTACTTAAAAACCAAACAACGTTTTGGTTCTCCCGAAAATTCCAGGCATGAGTTTATCTTTGTCGTCTGAAAACATGCGATGTTGGTCTTTTTTTACGCATTGTACACCGTTGTACCCACCAATGTGCGGCAGACAACTTTAACCTCTCTTGGAGAGAAAAAACATTTCGTGAGACCGAATATATCTAACCAGAAAACTCACCTACCGACTTCTCTCAAGTGTTGATGTGTGCTGTAGTGCTTCGATTTATCGACAAGTGATTCTCCTCTTCCGTACCGATCCTATCGTTCAATAGATATCGTATCGGCACTTCGTCACAGAGGACTAAAGCTAGGCAAACATTGGAACAACAGGACGACACCATGAAATTCCTGCAGGTCCATGGAAGCCGCTGCATCCGAAGCAAGATACAGCGGGTATGTGTTAGCCATAATAACTTAGCACACATTTGGTAGCTTCGAGGAATTTAACGCCCTAATAATTTTGAGGTTATATGTATGCTAAATACTATTCTACTGAGCTTTAAATGCGGTGGTTTTCAAGCTATTTCAATTTGGCGCCCAACAACATAAAGGTTCCTGTTATAAATCTGTTGTTTTTAAAAAGAAAAGTTTGCTTTTTCACACTTGGTATAACGTATGTTTATCTAAAAAATGTTCAGTTTTGCTTATCTAATACATGTCTAATGTCTAATAGCACTGGGAAGGTGCAATGCTTTAATTAATGTTTGAATTAGATACGTTGTAATTTTATCCCGTAAAAGCCCCGACCATATCAGGTCGGTTTATTTTGTTAACTTTTTGATACTTTGTGGTTATTAAATAGAAAAGAAAAAAAATTTACTGAAGTAAAATTTACATGTTGTGTTAGAGTCTTAAGTGAATTGAAATTGGTTAAAGATTTATTTTTTATTTTACTAAAATAATTCAAAGTTTGATTGCTTTAGTTAGTTCAATTACAATTATTATACGTAATTATATCACATGTTGTTGTCTTATTCAAAACCGAATCAGTGAAGTCTTGTTAGGTAAATTACTTCCATGTGTATGCTACCGCAGGAATAACACAAAGATCCCACTGCTTAACCCTGATAATAATGTCTCTGGAGATATAAGTAAGAAAGATTAAATAAATAGAATAGCCGAGGGTCATTCATGCACACATTACAAGCAAGTGAACGTTACACGAAAGTATAAATTACGGTCTGAAAGATATTAAAATGTTATATGTGTAAATCTAAAAACATTCTAAAATTCATTAAGAAGCTTTCATTTATCGTCTCTAGTAATATTTCTCTAGTAACTTTTGTTTTTCCGGTTGGCAAGCTGTGAAAACTGGATATTGGGTGTCGTTGACGCGTCTTTTCATTGTGTAAATCTAACAATGGTTTGATTTAAAAAATCTGAAAAGTGGATTGTCATGATACTGTTTGTGTTAACGTATAATTTATTTGTTTAAAATAATATATTCAATAGTTGGTTTGTCTATAACGTGTCAAATTACCTGTAAACCTAATTTCTGATTAATTAGCAGATATCTAAGGTAAACGCAAGCTGTATGCTGTAAATCTATATCTTCTAAGAAAAATTTTATATAAAACTTTTAAAAGCATAACGTATAAAAATTTACGTAAATCCAATTGTTGTAAATAATAAAATTCTGTTCTTTTAAAATCATTTTAAGTCATGCGTTTTACCATTTTGGCACTAATATTTCAATTTAAAATGTTTTAAAAATATTTTAGAAAGGCTACTTGCTGTAGTGCAATTCTTAGCCTCTCATAATTTAGCATTCAGAGGACACTCTGAAAATCTAGAAGATACGTCCAGCGGTAACTTTCTAGATATCGTTAAGTTAATTGGTCGATTTGATCCTATTTTAAAAATCCATTTGCAACAAGTAACTTCAAAAAATTAGCGATCACTACCTCGGAAAAAACATTCAAAATGAACTCATACAACTGATTGCAAATCACGTAAAATCTAAAATTATAGAAAAAATACAAAAATCTAAGTACTTTTCCATAATTCTTGATTGTACACGAGACACTGCTCGAATTGAACAAATGTCAATGATATTCAGATTTGTCGATGTAGATAGTGGTGACATTGAAGAGCATTTTATTGGTTTTATAGCCGCAGAAAAAAATACTGCAGAATATTTAACTACCTACATTTTATCTGCACTGGAAAGCTTAAAGTTGCCATTAGAAAACTGCCGGGGTCAAGGATATGATAACGGTGCAAACATGCGTGGAGAAAAAAGTGGGGTTTAAAAAAGAATTTTGACTGCAAATCCTTTGGCGTTTTTTGCACCCTGTGACTGCCATAACTGGAATTTAGTATTAGGTGATGCTGCATCCTCTTGTGTACAAGCTCAATCCTTCTTTGGATTTTTGCAACGGCTTTATACGCTTTTTTCTGGTTCTAGTGAACGGTGGACAATTTTAAAGGAAAATGTTAATATTTCACTAAAACGTTTATCGGAAACGAGGTGGGAGTGTAGAGTAGAATCCGTAAAGGCTGTGAAATATCAGCTAAATGATATATGCAGTGCTATACAAAGTTTAGCCGAAAATACAACAGATTGTGCTTTGATTAGTGAATGCCAATCAATCGAAAAAGAAATAACTTCTTTTGACTTCGTAATGTCTTTAACAATATGGTACGATATATTACACAACATAAATTTAATTAGCAAGATGTGGCAAGTAAAAAATATGAATTTAACTGTCGCTTTACAACATTTGCAAGGTTTTATTAAATGGATAAACGAATACCGAGATACTGGCTTTCAGTCGGCATTAATTGATGCAAAAGAACTTGCTGAACAAGCGGAAATTGAACCAACATTCAAATAAATGTAAAAGAAGCAGGCAAAAGAAACGCTTTTTTGATTATGAAGCAAAAGATGTGAGTTCCCAGACACCAGAAACTTCAAAAATAATTTTTTTAATGTGATTGTTGATACGGTTCGAAGAAGCGTTGAGCGTCGATTTGAAGCACTTAAAGAGCACTGTAATATATTTGGCTTTATGTATCAAATTCGAAATTTAATACATATGACCGATGAGTCTATTCTAAAACACTGTAAAGATTTGGAGATATCATTAAGCGTTGAAGGAAGCAAAGATGTGGATGGATTAGAACTATATGAAGAGTTAAAACTATTTATAAGAGCGTTTGATGGTGAAAACAGTGCCATTTCTGCATTAAAATATATCATTGAAAACAATTTAAATGAAGTTTACCCAAATATAAGTGTTGCTTTAAGAATATTATCTACAATTCCAGTGACCGTTTCGTCTGCAGAAAGAAGCTTTTCCAGGTTAAAATTAATAAAAACATATTTGCGGACTACAATGACTCAAGACAGGTTGTCTGCTCTTGCATTAATTTCTATCGAAAACGACGTTGCTGCCTCGCTTAATTATCAACATTTGATAAAAGATTTTGCTACAATAAAAAGTAGAAAAGTTTGTGTCTGAGAAGTTTAAAAAACTCTCAACATTTTTCTTATTCATCGAATTGTTAATTGAGGGTTTTTTTTTATTTTCATGTTTTCTTCATTTCCTACATTTAAATATAAGTTACTTTTAAATATTAAATTAAAATCCATTTGATCCTGATTCTAATCCTAATACAGTTCATGTAAAACATTTTATTGTGTTAACAATAAAAAATCAGTATTTTTGGTAATATTAAAATTTTTAGGCTTTTACCAAAAAACTTAAGTCCGCATTTCAGTAGCTTTAAATTTTGATTTTACGATAAAAAGCCCGCAAAAACTTTTTGCCCAGGGCCCCGCAGAGTCTAAGGCCGCCGCTGACTATCAGCATGCAATAGTCTGATCTAGGTCTAGCCCTTCCTCTTTTTTCCTATCTCTGTTTGTAGTATATCCCGCACTATTCCCCAAAAATGACTTAGAACGTATCCTGCCCTTCTACTTCTCCTATTATTTTTATTATTTTCCACAGATATTTTTATTCCTCTACTATTTCTATAGCCTCTTTGTTATTAACTTTGTCCATTCATGTTATCATCCTCATACATCTGAAGCACAACATTCCAAAAGATACATGTTGTAAAGTCGCGCTACTAAAATGCTTTCTGTGTTAGCATGAGTTGTGTTAGTGGTTCCAGCATGCAGCCAACAAAGACATTCAGCCGCATTTTTCCATCCACAACATGATTCGAAGCCAACTAGTTCAAGGTACAGTTTTCTATTTTCGCAATTCTTTTATGCTGCTGTGGAGTGTAGACATTTTATTTGTTGCTACTCATGATTATCCATTAAATTACCAACACCACGTTACCAACACATCACAATGCACGAGCGACGATGTAATAATCATCATCCAAATTAAATTTTAATTATTCAAAATTTGTGTTAGAGTCCGTTTTACTGTTTCTTTTGTCTTTTTGTATAAACATTAACGAAAAGAACTTACGCATCAATTTAAAAGTAGTTAATATTTGATTAATTTAAGCTAGGGTGTCTAATTTTAATGTTATACTATTTCTTGAGGAGGTGCACTTCACAAAGCATCATGTATAGATAACTTATGTATATTTCTTTTCCTGAAGTACTGTATAGTTTATGTCTTATTTTCTTTTGAATGTATTTAAGGTGAACCATTAAGTAAGTATTTAGACTATGCGATGTTATATATTTTACTTACCAATTTTATATGCTTATGTTATGACGCTTTGCTTACTAGCACGTAACAAACGATTACGCAACTTATTGGATTTTATTGTTTTGTAAATAGTCTTTTGAGATTGGATGTTAACAATATAGTTTTACAGAGGTTTCCAATGTGTTCTTTCTATTTCACCCACGCTCCTCTCCGACGTTTTTGAGCTAGCCCGAATTCTACCATTCTGTCCCCGTTTTGTTGCGGCATTCGGCGTAAACGAATTCTTTCTTAACCTTACTGTTTTCTTTCGTATTTGCGCGAAATACGGTAACATATATTTTTGGCAAACCCAACGTGAGGCCCGATTTCGAATTCTTTCTTTATTTACTTAAGATTTGCTAATTTCTGAAACCGTTCTTCCTTACTTAAAAATTTGTATTAGCTTTTTGGAAACCTCTATTCGTACTTAACTTTTCGTCTAGAATTTTCTGTACATACACCTGAATTACTAACGGTTTATGTAATTGATATAACATAAAGTCAGACAGATGCTGGTTATCTTTCAATGATAATTATAAACCTCCTTGATATACAAGCAAGTAATTTGTAACTAAATATTTACACACTTACTGCAATATTTCTTATTCCTTCTATACAGATGATACGTTGAATGGCGAGATTTTCAACCAAGTTTCTAACAATTACATTACAAATCTTTCATTGCTGAAATTTCAACGGCACTAAAAAACACGATCGCGGTTTATCTGCACCACACTTTCGACTAAAAAATATACACAAAAATCATTCAGTTTAACGCCTCACTGTTATTCAATACTTGTAGGTGGCTATCTCACGTAATCCCATTCAAACATGAAGCTTTCTGAAGATGCAAAATAACGCTCTTTGAAAAAGGAACTTAAAACACCGGTGCGTATCACAAACGTATATACTTCTACAAACTCATTCGATTAACTATACTATTGTTTGTTAAGCGTGATTTTATCCGTAGTCTTTTCTGTGATTACAAATCTTGTACGCTGCACTTTCAACTAAAAAAATACAAAGCTCAAACCTGACATCGTAATTCAATACTTTAAAATGCTTCTTGAAGTTTACCGACTTAACATAATGCTTGCTAAAGGTGTAAAACAATGATACTTTGTAATTACTAATTAACGATAAGCGTTACACTTCTAAAGGATCTGAGTAATTATCTTTTGCTTATTTGACATTTCTTTTTCGCAGCTGTCTCTAAGCACGCATACAAATTAATAATCACCAATGCTTGTATGTTAATTATAATGTGATGAAGGCTAACATATCTTCTTTGAAGAGTTTATGTTACTGCTGAAATTACAATAGACTTTTTTGCTAAGTTACCAGAATTGTGATTTCGCTGGCGACTCAAGTTCTTTTTGTGAAAACTCTAGCGCCTTGTTTCTATTCTTAATACCACCTTCTATTTACTGGTATTTTTGGATACCTTGTTGTGAGACGTTTCGATATTACCCCGTTTAGAATACCGCGTTATATTATAGTCTACTTTTGTTCCTAGTAAATATTTCTGAAAAAAAAATTATACGAGTCTGAACTCAAATATGAGGTTAGCTCTCGTGGGTTTGATGCTCAGTTATCTGTAAACAAACTTATAAAAACTCTAAGGAAAATTTTAAAATCAGAATCTTCTGAAAGTACAGACCCGATTATATCTGAACTCGATTTTCAAATAGATTATGACGCAGTGACTGAATGTTTAGCTAAGTTGACCGCTAAATGCGAAAATTTGGACGGAAATTTTTCTACAATTGACGGTAAACGTATTATTTCACTCACTGCACATCTGGAAGGTAGAATTAACCTTTTGAATGTTGCTTCTGATGCGGAAGAGTACAAACAACGACAGTTGTTGGTAACCATTATTGAGTTACGCAATAATTGTGACAAATTACACGATCAATTCAATCATTCTACAAGTCTGCCCGTATCTATTGCTTGTACTACTCCTTCTATCTTTTCGACCGCTGTAGAGGAACACCCTCTTGCTACAGAACCTTCGAACGTGTTACCTATAGCAATGCTTACTCCTATTTCTAACTCTATTCCAAGTTATGGTCAGCTAGTGTGTGACTGGGATTTGAAATTTTCAGGCGATGGCCAGATGTCTTTGGGCGCATTCTTGTTACGCGTTGACAAATTATGTTTAGCGCACAATGTTTATCCTTCTCAGTTATATGCTTCTGCGTCCGATTTACTATCCGATAAGGCCCTAATCCTATATAGGTGTTTTAAAAATTCGATAACCAAGTCGTCTGTTGTTCAGTTGCTACGCGAAGAATTTCAACCTGCTAGTTATGACGAAACACTTTTAGACGAAGTCAAACACACATACGTAGAATCAAATTTTGCTTACAAGTCTGCTACGATCGAGAAAAGTACTTTTACTTTACATGATCGAACGGTTAAGATTTTTCCTACGCCTACGAGTAGAACAAATATTTCTTCTGCAATTTCTACTGTTCCTATTCTTATGCTTACTTCTACTAGTCAGGTCATAGGCTTTAATTGCGTTCAACCTGTCAACACGTTGTACTCGTCCTCAAGTACTTCATTGCTATAGTTGCGGACATAAGGGAGTTACTCGCCGCTATTGTCCGAACTGTCATCCTACCACTAATAACAACCAAATGTCTCCTGCTTCTAGTTCAGCGTTCTCTTTTGTACTTCAACTCACTCATCCTACTACTATTACCAAAGCATGTCTTTCTTCGACAACTATGGCTTCGAACAATACTCTGAGTTCTGTCGTTAGCGATAAGAATCAAATTTCTTCTGTTTTTTGTTCTACGTTCTCTTCTGTAACTCATCCACGAATTGAGCCCATACTTCACATTAGTGACTTACAGGTAGCAACTCAAGAGTTTGTTCCTGCTTTCTTAAATGATTCTACCAAAGAAATTCCGGTCGTGCCTGCAATAACAGACGTAGCTGAAGTAATGATAACTTCTAATACTGACAGAGAAGGTCTAGTCGAAATTAGTGAACCTGTATCTATGATGCCTGTTGCTGTTCTTGTCAAAGTTTTACCTGATCCTCTTTCTTTATCTGCTGTTCCTATTGTTCCTATTGTGGCTGAAGTTCTGTCTGCTTTTATTCTTTTATCTGACGTTGATGACATTCTACTTGACCCTGTTCCCTCATCAAATATTGATGAAATTCCGCCTGATTCTGTTCTGGTACCTAACGTTGACAAAGTTCTACTGTTACGTGCCGAAAAATCGGCACTAGACATTCTTAATTAAGTTTTAATATGTGAGAATTTCGCGCCATAAATTTAAACGGACGTGTGCGTATTTCCGTCACTTCAGATAGTGCGTTGCGCGAGATTCGCACCGACGCGTGTGGACGAAGAAGGATAGTGGGGGATTTCCGAGATACGCGGAGAACTAGCCTACGAGATGTAATGAAGGTTGTCTTTTGTGTCTTACCGTATCTATTTGTTATGTAGGTTCCTTTTTGCCTTTTTTTGATTATCGTTCCTCATACCCGTTCCTGTCGCCCCTGTACATAGGAAGAAGACAATCGAATTTGGATTCAACCTGGCTCAAGAATTTCCACACCCGAGAAAGATTAGTCAAGGCAGCCGGCGACCATCATGGAGTAATCTGAAGGAAGCTCTACATGTTCACGCGAGTGCCCCTTTTGGGGTTTTCTTTAAAATTTATTTCCTTTAAAATTTGTGTAATTATGTTGCAATAAATTGCATATTGTGTGACGTCATCTATAATTTGCGCGTCAATTTTTACATTATCTAATATTGTAACCAACTGTCATCAGTGGCTCGCGTACCTCGTTTACGGGGTTATAATACTACCTGATTCTGTTTCTTTATGTAATGTTGCTGAAGTGTTATCGGAATCTGCTCCTTTTCCTAAGGTTGATACTCCTACAGCCAATGCTGTTCCTTTTTCAATCGTTGACTCTCCACCCTCGCCTCCACCTTCTCAACTCCGTGCTACAACTACCACACCCCCCTGTTAATCCTGTTTTGCGGAAAACCGCCCAACCAATGCTACTCCTTGCTCAGGTATCTCTACCAACGAAACCGGTTAACAAGAGAAGTAAGAAAACAAAAATGTTCTATATTAATTTCGAATCTAAAGATGTATGTCGGCAAAATCCTAATGTCCTTTATCTTGCTTCGTTTTCATTCTGGCGACACAAACGTCTTAAGCCCCATTACTAGTCCTCTACGTCCCCAATTTCTGTGCTGACTCCGCCCTTACTTAGGACTTTATTTTTGGACTATACGATTTCTTGTTTATAATAACTTTACTGTTGTGATTGGTTTTATTTCTCTTATTTTGTTTTTGCTCCTCGTATTTACCCAACCCCGTGTGGGTACGGGATTAGAATATTCTCACGGTACGACCTGCCTATCGTAAGAGGCGACTACAGCGGTCTAACACATACACACACACACTTCATGCACACACACACACACACACACACACATACACAAACATATACATACACCCACATACTCACCCTCACACACATACATATTTTAAGTTGTTTTTCTTTAGTTTTGGTACTACTTACTTCTAGTTTTATTTTTATATTAGTTTTTTTCTATTTTTAGTTTTACTTCTCCATTATTTTTGATACACCTTCCTTTCCTTATCCTTTTGCTGATTTTCTTACTGCTAGTTCTCTTACGAACTTAGTTAAACTTTTTGATCTACTTCCTGTGGTAGATGCTTTCTAAATCTTTTTCTTTTCTTCGGAAACCACGACTTAGTCAACTTTTAGGCCTAGTTAGCTATTTTTTTCTTCGGTTGTTTGTTTAATACGAATCTTTGTTACCACAGCTTGAAGTATCTCAACTTTTCTATCCAGCATTCTCATTGTTCCCTTGCATACTTTGAGGCTAGACATTTATTGTCTCATATTGACTTGTACTGTGGATTTTCCTCCTTGCTCCTTTTCTTACTTTGGGTTTTTTTGCAAAAAACCTATTTCTTTTTCTTGAGGTGAAAAACGTTGCTGTTTCTTTACTGGAGATATCCGTTCTTCGACGACTTTTTCCAGTGTTAGGCCATTCCATCTTTGTTCTCGTTGATTGCTACCTTATACCTACCTCTTTTCCTATATCCTAAACACTTCTTGACTTGGTCCGGTGTACTGGTCCATTAAGCCAAATAAAAACTTTTTTGTTAGTTCTTGAGTTTTTCTTCAAGTTTTGTAAGACTTTTTATTTTCTTTGTTTATCTTGTTGTAACATTTTTTTAATTTATTTATCCTATTAGTATGTAGTGGTCCTTCAAGTCGGATAAAAATGCTTTTATCGGTATTTAAGTTTTTTTCTGTAACGAATTTTCTTTTACTTTGTTTTATTAGTATACTGCCTGCTCGGTTGCTTCCCCTTCCAACCCCGATCTTTTAATTTTGCTAGGGGGGAATTTATTACGTTCAAAACCCAGCAAGTACTTTTTCTGCCTTCATTTTTATAACGCCCAAAAATGTCTCAATAAGTTCGATCTTCCACCATTTGAAATAGTGTTATTTTATAAAATTTCTCAAGTAATTACTCTATACAAAAGTTTGCCTTACAAAATCAAGCAGCTGCTTAGGAAACATTACGTTACAAAGTAGTTGCAATATTTCCTAGCACCCGCAGTGATTACATTTTAATTAAAAGGTGGATGTAAATGCACAGCTTCTTCTAAAAGATAAGACCACTTATCATCTGCCTACATCTGCTTACAATGGACTTGTTATCTGGTATTCTGCAGCTGTTAAGATGTTACAAAGTAACAAGGTTGTTTTCCTTTGTCTAAAAATCTTTTGATAACTGCGTTATCCGCTTGCTGGCAAACTGTTACAGTTTGTATTTCGGCAGCTGTTGTCTGGAAATTCTGCAAACTTGATTCTTCGGCGATATCTTTGAAAGCCAAATACCCTACCCCCATACATGATTCTGTCCTTATAAAATAGAGACCGTGCTTTGAAAGAAACCATTAAAGATTAAAGACAACATTTTCTTACCGAAGATACATGTTGTAAAGTCGCGCTACTAAAATGCTTTCTGTGTTAGCATGAATTGTGTTAGTGGTTCCAGCATGCAGCCAATAAAGACATGCAGTCGCATTTTTTCATCCACAACATGATACGAAGCCAACTAGTTCAAGGTACAGTTTTTTATTTTCGCAATTCTTTTATGTTGCTGTGGAGTGTAGATGTTTTATTTGTTGCTACTAATGATTATCTATTAAATTACCAACATCACGTTGCCACCACATCGCAATGCACGACTCACGATTAAAAGTAGTTAATATTTGATTAATTTAAGTTAGGGTGTCTAATTTTAATGTTATACTATTTCTTGAGAAGGTGCACTTCACAAAGTAGCATGTATAGATAACTAATGTATATTTCTTTTCCTGAAGTTTATGTCTTATTTTCTTTTGTATGTATTTAAGATGAACCATTAAGTAAGTATTTAGACTATAAGAAGTTATATATTTTGCTCACCAATTTTATACGCTTATGTTATGACACTTTGCTTACGAGCACGTAACAAACGATTACGCAACTTATTGGATTTTATTGTTTTGTAAATAGTCTTTTGAGATTGGATGTTAACAATATAGTTTTACTGAGGTTTCCAATGTGTTCTTTCTATTTCACCCACGCTCCTCTCCGACGTTTTTGAGCTAGCCCGAATTCTACCATTCCGTCCCCGTTATGTTGCGGCATTCAGCGTAAACGATTTCTTTCTTATCCTTACTGTTTTCTTTCGTGTTTGCACGGAATACCGTAACAAGATGCCTATGTTGCTTGGAATAGCAAGGGTTCGGCAAAATTCCAAATTTTTCAGGTAAATAAAACTCGCTTCCTGCCCAATGTAGTATCTTCGGGTGGAGCATTGGAAAATCACATGCGGCTAACAAGATCTCCCAACATTTAAACATTTGCCGAATCAATAGTTTTCCAATATATCCTTTCGCACTATCAACATTAGTTAAAAATATTTCAAAACCAACACCTGTAGTTGTTTATAATAATCATCAGATTTAAGTGCAATTATTTTTTTCGTCATTAGGTTTTCCGTCTTGAAACTGGTTGGGCGCACACCTCCACTTATTTCTATTTTTAGCTAGCCTACACCGTTCGCTGCAATTCCCACAGCTTGGATACAGCTCGGTTCCATTTCTGTTGTTTCCTAAGTATATGCCCTATTTCAAGAAGATTCAGTGCTATGTGAAGGGGGTTAAGCAGCCCCAACATTTAGACATTTGCCGAATTAATAGTTTTCCAGTAAATCCTTTTGCACAATTAACATTAACTAAGAGTATTGCAAACTAATACCTGTAGTTATTTATAATAATCATCATGTTTAAGTACATTTATTTCTTTCCTCATTAATTTTTCCATCTTGGGACTGGGTGGATACGTACCTCCATCGATTTCTATTTTGAACTAGCCTACACATTTCCCTGAAATTTCCACATACTACATCTTTAACTATCTGTGTGTAATAGTTTAACCTAGGTCTACCTATACCTCTCTTTTTTCCTATCTCTGCTTCTAATATATTCCGCACTATTCCCTCATGCCTTACTATGTGGCCAATCACCTTATCTCTCCTATTTTTTACTGTTTTCAACATACTTTTCCTTTCGCCTACTATTTCTAGAACCTCTTTGTTCTTAACTTTGTCTGTCCATGATATCTCCTTTATACGTCTGTGGCACCACACTTCAAAAGCTTCTAACTTTTTCCTGTGAGTTTCTCTTACTGTCCAGGTTTCACAGCCATATAGTGCTGTGCTCCACACATATGATTTAAGCAATCTTTTCCTTATTTCTGTTTGTTGTTTTTGAACACAGTAGGTGATTTTTCTTGTTAAATGTAGCACGACCTTGTGCTAATCTTTTGTTTTATATTTTTTGCGTTCTTCCCATCTTGCGTTATTTGGCTTTCTAGGTACCAGAAATCCTTAACCTCTTGTAAGTTTTCGTTACCTATTTGTATTTTAGCTTTTAATTTATTTTCCCTTCGTTTGCATGCTAGTACTTTAGTTTTATTTTTGTTAGTTTTCATACCGTATCTCACTATTAGAAGTGTTTCCATTTCATTAAGAGAGCTTCTAACTCTTCCTTGCTAGATGCTAAAACCCCTATGTCATCTGCAAATCTATACATATCAATCTTTTGTCGGTGCATAATAATTCCAAATCTCTTCTTGCATTTGACAGTATTTATTGCCTCATCAATGTGTTAAAAATTAATTTGGATAGAGCACATCCTTGTCTCACCCCTTTCCTTATATCTACTTCTCTACGTTGCTGCTTTAATTCAATTACCGTCGTTTACTGTTTGTATAGGCTAAGTACTATCCGTCTATCCCTCAAACTCATTCCAATTCTTTTGAATACTTCGAACATTTTTTACATTTTTCATTCTCGAATGCTTTTTCTAGATCTATAAACCCTACATACATGCTTTCCCTTTTTTATTATTTTCTCCAGTATCACCCTGAGAGTTAAAATAGCCACTCGTGTTCCCATGTTTGGCCTAAACCGAAATTGATCTTCTCCAAGTATTTCTTCAAGTCCTTTTCCCATTCGCCTTTGTACAACTCTAATTAATATTTTTGCCACGTGTGCTGTCTATATTATTGTTCGATTCACATCTATCCGAGCTTTTTTTTCGTATAGTGACTATGATGTTACGTTTGAGATCTTTGGGTATCTCGCCCGCCTCATACATATAGCTTACAAGTTGAAGAGACGTCTGTTATTGCTTGTCCAGCGGCTTTTGGAGGTTCTGCTTGCGTCTCATCTATATCTGGGGCCTTACTATTTTTTATACCCTTATGTGCTAATTCAAACTCGTCTCAAAGTACAGGACATTCCAAGTCATTCTTTTCAATGGTTGATTCCTGTTCTAATGCTGTTAGTTCCCCTCCTTCATATAAATTTCCTGTATATTCTTGCCACTTATCTATTTTCTCTACATTTCGTTTAATGACGTTTCCTCCCGTGTTCCTTATATTTATACAAAACGGTTTTATATCCCTAAATTTCATTCAAATTAATTTGTATGCTTCACCTGTCTTCCCTATTTCCATCTTAGTTTGTATCATTTTGCACTTTTCATCAATCCATTGTTTTTTAGCTTTCCTGCATTTGCGAATAATTTTTCATTTTATGGCTTTGTAGCTCTGTTTTCCTGTTTCATCTCATCTATTAGATTCAGAATATCCTTTGTTATCCATGGTTTTTAATTTTCGTTTTGTGTATATTCCAGAATATCTTTGGCCGACATGTCTAAGCTGGATTTAATGTTATTCCATTCTGTTTCTACTTCCTTAGCATCAGAAATTTTCCCGATATCTTTCAGCAACTCATTTGACTTTTTTTAAAATTTTTCGTGGAAATCTTTATCTTTTAAATTCTCAAAGTCAAAGTGCCTTTTTCTGTTTCCTTTTTAAAAATTTTAAATTTAAGAGTTGCCTTCATGATTACGATGTTGTGGTCAGTGTCTATATCCGCTTCTAGTAGCTTCTATAGTCTTTTATTTGATTCCTAAACCGTTGTCTAGCAAGAATGTAGTCTGTTTTATATCTCCTGGCATCTTCCAGGTGTATCGTCTTCTAGTATGATGTTGGAATAATGTGTTTATTTTGGTTAAATTGTTGTTTTCGTTAAATTCTTCCAACGTATTTTCCCTGTAATTTCTCGTGCCTAAACGAAATAAACCTACTACAGCTCCTTGCATACCCTCATCTACCACTGCATTAAAATCCCCCGTAGATATGAAATTTTCAACTTAGTAAGTCTTCTATATTTTTGTAGATCGTCTCTACCTCTTCTTCATTGTAGCTAGAGGTGGGCATGTCTACTAAAAATAGTATATTAAACATAGAGGGAGAAAAGTGTCTCATTTTTCACGAAGTCCAGTTTATAGTCAGAGGGCGAAGTCCAAGGGCCACAAAGCACTTAAGGAAAAATGGCATTCTCTCCCGAAGTGTATGTTACTATTTTTTTCACGACTGGGGGTAGAAACACCACAAAAATTAAATAATATTATTCTGTAAAAGTGCGTTCCTCACCTTTGACAAAGTAATAAATTTAATATATAAGTAGCATCTGACGGTTTCACCTAAAAAACAAACTGTTTAAACAAGTGTTAAAGTTTCTGAAAATTTATTTCGATTCTTACGTTGCGTTCGCGTCATGCCTTTATTATTAAATATGTAATGCGATGCCATGGAAGAACCTCAAGAGATTGTCGATGCAGCTTCTAGAGTGGTTCTATATCTCTTACCACCTAAATCAAGAAAGTTGTTCGATGCAGCTTAGAATCGCTTTAAAGAATGGTGTGCTGAAAGGAAAGGAAAGCGCAATTTTATACAGAAAACGTCATGTTGGCATATTTGGATGAGAAATCAAAAAGTTATAAAACTTCTACGTTATGGGCGCAATATTCGATGAAAAGGACATCTCTACTAGTTTACGACAACCTTGATTCGAAATTAATTCCTCTTTTAAAAAGGAATTCGGACAGTTATCAAGCTAAAATTCTAAGTTTTTCTCCAAAGGTCAAATTAAAATTTTTTTGTTAGAAGCAGATGACTACCAGTATTTAATGATTATGTTATGAAATTATAGAGATAAAAATTGTAAATTTTTATTCATTGTAGGTAGCCTTAAATATTGGAATTGCGGATGCCTATCGTTCGGAGGAATTATCAAATATTATATCCGATCACATTCAAACAGAAAGTTCATCTTTAATCATTATAGTACCAAGCACTAAAACCAAAAAAGTAAGATCATTTGTGGCTACCAATCAAAACGAAATTGTAGATTTTATAGTTGCAAATATGCTGGACATTGCCTTCCTGATGTTAAGCACCGTCGCCATTTCTTATTTTACAAAAAAGGAAGATGTTCATGCCAACCATTTGAGAAGAATACATTTGGTAAAATGACAAGAGTAGGTATTTATAGGGGCGATTGCTGCCACATTTCCTCCAGCATCCACATTTTCTCACACATCAGGACCAAATTTACATGTACATTCCCATAAGAAGAAAATGAGGGAGATGAATCTTCTCCTTACGCTCCTCCTTGTTCGGACACCTTCACATCATCCATTTTGATGACGTCACACCCGCATTCTTTCCACCCGCAAGATAAATCTTTCTCCACATTTCCACCCACAAGATAAATCTATATTGTTTGGTATCAATTAATATTAATTAGATTATTCTCAGCTACCCGAATTTCTAGGAATTTTTTAGATAGCATCACCCCCCAAAAAGCTACCCCAATTTTAAGATTTTTTTACCGCTAATATTCTGAACCAAATAGCTTTCTATGACTAGTCATTTCCACCCACGAGATAAATGTACATTGTTTGGTATCTATTAATATTAGAATTTTCTCAGCTACCCAAATATCTAGATAGAATCATCCCCCAGGGAGCTCATCATTATCATTTTGTTATCGACCTTACTTAAGGTCGGTTTGACGCAGCTCTAACTTTTTTTTTTATTCTATGCTAATCTAAAAAGCTCTACATACCCTTCACAACCTAAATTTCTAATAATTTGACTAATATAGTTTGGTCTAGGTCTTCCTATATCCTTCTATCTTTTTCCTATCTAGCTGGCTGTACATCGATATTAGCAACCTGATGGTTGTTAAAGAACTCTAACATGTTTACATGATTATCATTTATAAGGAAATGAAATATAACCTGGTTATCCGCTTCAAAAGGGAAAGTGTTAAATTATATGTTATGGTAAGGCTTAAGCAACGAAACGCTACCAACATGCCAGACCGCTAACCAATTGTGAGTCATGTCCTGGTGACATTTAGTTAACTGATTTTTTTTTTTTTTTTTGTTTTGTTTTCGAACTTACTTAAAGTCGGTTTGACGCAGCTCTAAATTCTTTTCTATTCTGAGCTAGTCTAAAAAGGTCTACATAGTCTTCACAACCTAAATCTCTAATAATTTGACTAATATAGCTTTGTCTAGGCCTTCCTACTCGATTTTTATTTGGTAGTCTATAATCTAAGACTTTACTAAATAGTCCCTCATGTCTTAACTGGTGCCCTATCATTCTATCTCTCCTGACCTTCAATTGTTTCCACATACAGGGATCCTCACCTATCCTTCTATAAACTTCCTCGTTTGTTACTCTATCTGTCCAACTAATCTTTAACATTCTCCTATAACACCAAGTTTCAAAAGCTTCTATCTTTTTCTTATCTACTTCTTTAATTGTCCAAGTCTCAATACCGTATAGTAGAACGCTCCATACGTACGACTTTAAGAAACTTTTCTATTATCTAAACTAATACTATTAGCTATTAGTAAGTTTTTCTTTTTTAAAAACATTTTTCTAGCTTGAGCTATTCTAGCTACTATATCTCTTCTGCTACGTCCATCTTTTGTAATTATACTACCTAAATAGCAAAATCCATCTACCTCCTCTAACTCGGTATTACCTATTTTTAATTTTGGTTTAGAACTAGGCTGTAACTCACTTGTCATTATCTTTGTCTTTACTGAGTGAATTCTCACACTATAGTTACTCCGTAGTATCTCATCTAAAATATTTAAAAACTCTCCTAACTCTTTTCTAGACTCTGATGTAATGGCTATATCATCTGCAAAACGTAACATGTCTATTTTCTGTCCCTGTACACTAATACCTATCTCTTTTCTCTCTCTAGCTAAGTTTAAAGCTTCCTCAATATAAACATTAAAATTCAAGGAGACAGTATACAACCCTGCCTAACACCATTTCTAATCTTAGCTTCCTTTTCTATTTTATCAAATCTAATTACTACGCTTTGGTTTTTATATAGACTGTAAATAATTTTTCTATCCCTATGAGAGATTCCTATTTTTCGCAAAACCCTGAACATAACAATCCAATTAACCCTATCAAATGCTTTTTTAAATCTACAAACAGGAAATGAGTCTTTTATTTTTTTGTAACCTTTTTTCGATAATTACCCTAATCATTAGTATCGGTTCTCTAGTCCCTCTGTCTTTACGAAAACCATATTGGTCTTCGCCTAAATAATTCTCAGTCAAAGCTTCTACTCTATTTTTAATTATTATTGTTAGTATTTTGGAAGCATAAGAAGTTAAACTAACCGTTCTAAAATTCTCACACCTATTAGCTCCTGACTTTTTTGGGATTGGGATAATAATATTTTTTTCGAAATCTATTGGGGCTACCCTCGTTTTAAGATTTTTTGCTGGTAGCGATTTTTGCCCGTCCTTATAAATTTTTTAGCCATGCGATACGTCAAATTTGCATAATTTTACGTACAATCCAAATATCTCAACCTCATTTAAAATACGACCACTCCTTACCAAGTTACACACATACCTTCTAGCGAGCATACTGCCACCGTACCACTACTCGTTTTTAATGTCATACCATACTTTCTATCTTGTTTAGCTCATCTTTCGAAATAAATATATTTCGTTTGGTATCAACTAATATTAGAATTTTCTCAGCTACCCGAATCTCTAGGAATTTTTTAGATTGCATCATCCCCCAGAGAGCTACCCTCACTTTAAAAATTTTTACCGGCAGCGATTTCTGGCCGTCTTTATAAATTTTTAGTTATGCAATACATCAAATTAGTCTAGAATTTTATGCAGAATCCAAATCTTTAAATAGATTTAAAATCGGACCACCCCTTACCTTTTTACACACACACACCCTCTAAATTATAACTTTCCTGCAGCTCATACCTAAAAGAAAATCTAAAAACCATTCTTAAAACTTTTTATTACAGACAATTTTTACTAAGAGAGTTTAAATTTTGTAAACCACATTTCTAAATACATATTCACAATTTTTATTCCTAACCTAGAACTCCTCACATCGGCTTATACTTATTAATATTTATTTCTAAATAGAGCACCTTTTCCAAAGACCAACCAAAGCCACATGTTTCAAATTTCTCTGATTTTGTTCTCATGGTTTCGCTTAAGACTTCGTACATATTTTCCAGATTACTAGAAGATGTTATAACCATATTTTTTATGTTAAAGGATTTCACATCGACAGTCTCTTCTACCATTTTGGTATAAACGTCGTAGAGTTTGCAATAGACTTTTATTGCTGTATGTTGTGTTCTTTTTTTTATTAAGTAATCGAATAAACCAGTCTTTCTGCTTCCAAAGAAACTCGGACACTCCATCGTCGACACTGGCGTTCGTTATGCGATAGCTATCCATACGGTTGTTAAACGCTGTGCTAACCATTACTACGCCATCTTCGCCAGTAGCTGTAACTGTTGCATTTTTATGTTTGTTGCTTCTCAAGTGTGCGACATAAGTAGTCTTTTCCATATCGAAATCGCATACTTTACACATAATTTGTGGTTGTTTCGTACAAGACCCTTTAACAGCTGTCGGAGCTGAACGTTTACGGCTTAATGACATACCGTGCTGTTTTTTCTTGTGTCGCAGTAAGTTGTCCATTCTCGTAAAAGCAATACCGCAGGACCCACAGTTTAAGTATTTTGCTGCTGACGGATGTATAAACTTAACCGTGGACGATGTTATTCTACAACATTTATTCTGGTGCCGTTTGAAAGCTTTTTTCCAGGTATAGGAAGCACCGCAAGGGTTGCATTTAAAAACGTTTGCAGGCACCATTTTAGTACAAATCAAAATCCGCACTATAGGACTTTGGTGAAACTTGTAAGCGAACTAACTTATAACTATAAAGTTTACTCTAGCGTACCTGCTTTATATACCCTATAGAATGCAAACCAAAGGTTTCCGAAGACGGCCGAACGAAGTTGAGGATTCATCGGGGAACTAAATGACGTCATATTTTGCCAATCCTTGCTACTCGTCCAGTACATTTAGCACCAATGCATGCACCCGGTTCGCATCGTCCATGCTGCGAATGCAGTTAGTAGAAACACCGGAAACGTCTTCCATGTTATACAGATCAACAATCGCATCGCGTGCATATTAAAAATCCAAAAGGGTGGTAGCACACGCACACAAATTGGTTGCAAGTCTTGCGGTAGAAGATGCAGTGCTACTATAAACAAAAACTTAATAAAACACTTTAAACCTTTACTAAGGGAATACCCAACTTGTTGATTACAGAATACTTACTAATAAAGCAATTTAATTTTAAATAACTTCTACGTCATATTTTCGGAAATGACAGCTTGAATATTTTCTTTGGAAATAATCGAAGATTGCCGAAGACACTCCAAGAGTGCACAAACGTGGTCACTAAACCAATTAGCACTAATACCAAGTATTCTGTGCTTTTGTAGGTTGATCATTTCCTGGATTCAAATCTTACGCATAGCGGTCTGTAGCACGTAATGATTTCTAGAACCGGCAAGTACTCGATATCGCGGCAAATAGAGAATTAGATGCTCGATGTCTGTCAACTTCCATAATTTTTAAGTTCTTCTCCCACCTTTCCTTCATCCAAATCCTTCCTGCTTCTATCCTGGTTGACAGAGTATACGTGATATTTCCACGTGGTGTTCGCGGGACACATCGGTTTTTGATTTCTCGGGAAATGGTTGGTTAAAGCATATGTCTTGGTTAGGGAAAAAAGGTTCTAAGGATGTAGTCAAATAAAGATGGGCAAAAATTAGCGATTTGGGTCTTTAAAAGGCGTAACTTTGTAAGGGGTGGTCCTATTTAAAATCTATTTACAGGTTGGGGCTCTCTAGAAAAATCTAATATTAGTTGATACCAAACAAAATATAGTTATCTTAAAAGATTGACTACCCCGCGGATAATAAATACAATATACCCCTTGTCAACAAAAAAATTGTGGGGAAATTCAAAGACGAATTGAATGGGGATCTAGTATTAGAATTCGTCGGTACAGAAACCAAGTCTTACTGTATTGTAAGCGAGAAAACACCATTAAAAAGATTAAAAGTGTCTCACGAAGTGTAGTTAAGTAAAACCGCGGGTGCTACAACCTATAACGAGCATATATTCCCAAAAGGGATGGGCATGCAACAACGCAACAGTGCGTGGGAGAATAATGATTCTCTCCATTAAGAAATTAAAGTTTCCATGTACGTAGAACCAGTCATTGGGAAATGGTAGAAATGTTAAACCTATAAAGGCGTTTATTAATTGTGGTTTGGAAAATAGTAGTTTTCTTGACCTAACAAAATAGCTTTGACTGATTAATGTATATGGTTACATATTCTCGTACACATTCACAAACATCTGCTTACGTCCACATACAGACATGGCGATGCTGGTAGTTTTTGTTTAACAAATAGTAGGAAAGATACGTTAGGTGTTAGTGTGTGGAAGCCCATCGGATCGCTGGCTTCAAAAAGAACGGTGCAGCGGAATGTATGGTGGTTCCCGTTAGAATAATCGAAAGTGGTTAATCGATCGTATTCAATGTTTAAATTTGCGAAAGTGTAAAAGCCTGCATGAGCAAAATTTAATTATCAGGCAAAAAAATGCGCGATGTGCTATACTTTTAAAGAAAGTATAGAATGGTGCTTTGCAGCGGTCCTAGCAGTTAAAAAAGACTACCGACTTTTTCAAGCAACTACAAGAATAGCAGTAGCGCAGAGAAGGGGCATGCATGTATTATACAGCGCACTGTTACTATAAAATATGTTAATTTACGGGTAGCTCGAACGTGTAATTGATCACGACTTATAGATCCCTCGGAGGTTTAAAAATTCTGAGACCATTCTCGTTTGAAAAATGTTTGGAAATTATTAGAACGGGGGCGGGTCGAAGTATAAGTTAGATAGATGATTGACTGTTTTTTCTACCTTTTACGAGAGAATCGGAAGTTGACAAACATCGTGCATCTAATTCTCTATTTAGGTGGTATCGATTACTTGCCGCTTCTAAAAATTATTACGTGCTACCGACCGCTATGCGGAAGATTTGGTTCTAGGAAATGAGCAACCTACGAAAGCACAGAATTTTCGGTATTAATGCTAATTGGTATAGTGACCGTGTTTGTGCACCCTTCGAGTGTCTTGGACTATCTTCGATTGTTTCCAAAGAAAATATTCAAGCCTGCCATTTCCGAAAATATGACGTAGAAGCTATTTAAAATTAAATTGCTTTATTAGTAAGTATTCTGTAGACAACAAGTTTGGTATTCCTTTACTAAAGGTTTAAAGTGTTTTATTAAGTTTTTGTTTATAGTAGCACCGCATCTTCTACCGCACGACTTGCAACCAATTTGTGTGCGTGTGCTACCACCCTTTTGGATTTTTAATATGCACGCGATGCGATTGTTGATCCGTATAACATGGAAGACGTTTTCCGGTGTTTCTACTAACTGCATTCGTAGCATGGACGATGCGAACCGGGTGCATGCATTGGTGCTAAATGTACTGGACGAGCAGCAAGAATTGGCAAAAGATGACGTCTTTTAGTTCCCCGCGGAATCCTCAACTTCATTCGGTTGTTTTCGGAAACCTTTGGTATGCATTTTATAGGGTACATAAAGCAGGTACGCTAGAGTAAACTTTTTGTTAGTTCGCATACAAGTTTCACCAAAGTCCTATAGTGCAGATTTTGTTTTGTACTAAAATGGTACCTGCAAACGTTTTTAAATGCGAGCCCTGTCACGTCTACTTTACCAGGAGGGATGCCTTCAAACGGTATCAGAACAAATGTCGTGGTGTAACATCGTCCACGGTTAAGCTTATACATCCGTCAGCAGCAAAGTACTTAAACTGTGGGTCTTGCGGTATCGCTTTTACGAGATTGGACAACTTACAGTGACACAAGGAAAACAGAACGGTATGTCATTAAGCCGTAAAAGTTCAGCTCCGCCGGCTGTTATAGGATCTTGTACGATACAACCACGAATTATGTGTAAAGTATGCAATTTCAAAATGGAAAAGACTACCTATGCCGCACACCTGAGAATCAACAGACATAAAAATGCATCAGTGACCGCTACTGGCGAAGATGGTGTAGAAATCGTTAGCACAGCGTTTAACAGCCGTATGGCTAGCCCATAAAGAACGTCAGTGTCGACGATGGAGTGTCCGAGTTTCTTTGGAAGCAGAAAGAGCGGTTTATTCGATTACTAAATAAAAAAAGGTCACAACATACAGCGATAAAAGTCTATTGCGAACTGTACGGCGTCTACACAAAAATGGGAGAAGAGATTACCGATGTAAAATCCCTTAACACAAAAAAATATGGTTATAACATCCTCAAGTAATCTGGAAAATATGTGCGGGGTCCTAAGCGAAACCATGAGAACAAAATCAGAAGAATTTGAAACACGTGGGTCCGGTTGGTCTTTGGAAAAGGTGCTCTATTTAGAAATAAATATTAATATGTATAAGCCGATGTGAGGAGTTCTAGGTTAAGAATAAAAATTGTGAATATGTATTTAGAAATATGGTTTACAAAATTTAAATTGTATTAGTAAAAATTGTCTGTAATAAAAAGTTTTAAGAATGATTTTTTAGGTTTTTTTAGGTTTGAGCTACAGGAAAGTTATAATTTAGAGGGTGTGTGTGTAAAATGGCAAGGAGTGGTCCGATTTTAAATCGATTTAGAGATTCGGATTCTGCATAAAATGCTAGACTAATTTGATGTATTGCATGACTAAAAAATTTATAAGGACGGACAGAAACCGCTGCTGGTAAAAAATCTTAAAATAAGGGTAGCTCCATGGAAGATGGTGCTATCTAAAAAATTCCTAGAGATTCGGGTAGCTGAGAAAATTCTAATATTAATTGGTACAAAACAAAATAGGTTTATCTCAAAAGATGAGCTAAAAAGATAGAAAGTATGGTGTGACATTAAAAGCGAGTAGTGTAAATTCATGTAGCTGAGAAAAATTTAATATTAATTGATATGAAACAAGATAAGTTTATCTCGAAAGATGCGATGGCTAGTCAAAGAAAACTATTTGTTCAGAATGTTAGCGATATAAAAATCTTAAAATTGGGGTAGCTCCCTGGGGGGATGATGCTATCTAAAGAATTTCTAGATGAGAGGCTGCGGCGCTGGCGGCGGCGTCAGAGGTTAGGTATGAGTGCGGCGTCAGCGGCGGCGTCAGAGGTTAGGTTAGGCGACGCTGTTTTCGAATGCCTATATTCTCCTACTATTGACCCTCAATTCCTCCTTATGGCGAATTCAATGTATGGTACAAAAATGACCAGAACGGACCTTGAGCTTCCTTATGGGATTTAACATGAGAAATTGCACTTTTTGTCCTAGAACGAAGGTAGCTTATCTACTAGCAAGGTTATAGCAAGCGATATTCCTTCAAATATTACATGTTCCTTCGATAATTGTGGTTATTTCGTTAGTTGTATATATGAATAAAGAATGGGTTTGTGTTTGTAAGTTTTTTAAACTGTTAAAATAATGAAAGTTCCCTAGGAAGTCTTTTCCTTATTACTTCCCTAGGGAGAAAATTGCGTACTTCAATTATGATTTTGACACTAGAGAAGTTGATTTCTACTCCCGATCGTGACAGAAAAATGTTAATTGTATAAATAGTTTGATACTTGTGATGTACATTTTGTCAACCTGTCTTTTCAAAAACTAAATTAATTTAATATGTCTATACTCTTCTTTGAAATTTTCTTTACACGTGATTTCAAACAGTACGTGATGTAATAGTCTGTGTACAAACCTTTGTAATTTGAAACTGTGTTAATTCTCATTATAATTTATGTTTGAAACGTGCATGACCAAATGGTCTTAAATATTAGTTTTACAGCTGTTTAAGCACACGTTATTTGTCAAGCTAAATTTGTGTAGCAAATAATCTACCGCACAAATTTATGCTTATAGCCCTAACGGCCAACGCAAAGTAATTCGTTGTTTGTTAGATAACGTATCTCAAAATTATCTGAACCTGTGGAATGTTGTCAAGTACTAAATTCGAAAATAGAACCAATTAATTTTCCCTTAATAAACGCGTGGGGTCGTCTTCAAAGCCCATTCGTAGATATGTGAGCAATTACAATGAATCGCATGCTTATTCACGCAAATACTAGTTTCAAGCTTTATTAGATCATAACATTACAGAAAACTACTAGCACATTTTATTAATAAAATTGAACAACCAACTGTATTTTTTTTGTTTAGGTCTTTTTCCGCTGATTACAAATCGCTTAACACACCTTCTAGTCAAAAGTTATTTATATTTTTATATGGGAATGTTTTATTATCATCATTAGGTCTTCTGTCCTGGAAATGATAAGACGCGTACCCTCATTGTTTCCTATTCTATGCTAACCTCCACATTTCCCTGGATTTCCACCGTCTGCATCTTCCACTATCTACCTCTACCTCCTTTTTCCTATCTCTGTTTGTAATATATCCCGCACTATTTCCCAAAAATGTCTTAGAACGTATCCCGTCCTTTTATTTCTCCTATTTTTTTTTTGTTTTCCACAGATATCTTTATTCCCCTACTATTACTATAACCTCTTTGTTATTAACTTTGTCTGTCTATGCTATCATCCTCATACATCTCAAGCAAAACATTCCAAAAGGCTTCTACCGTTTTTCTGTCTGCTCCTCCTACTGTCCCTATTTCATAGACGTACTGTGCTGCGCTCCACACATATGCTTTCATCAATTTTCTCATTGTTTCTATGTTTATTGTCTTTGAATATAGTCACTTCTGTTTCTTGTTAGATGCAGTTAAGTTCCCTTTCTATTGTTTATAAATACATATGCCGATATTCAGTAGTATATGGCGGCTACCATGATCCCCCAGCTCTTGAAAATTTGTCGAATTTAATAGCTTTCCAATATATCCCTTCGCACAATCAACCTCAGTTGAAAATATTTAAAAACCAACACCTGTAGTTGTTTATAATGATCATAAGATTTAAGTGCAATTATTTTTTCGTCATTCGGTTTTTTTCTTGAAACTGGTTGGAGGCGTATCTTTACTTATTTCTATTCTGAGCTAACCTACGCCGTTCCCTGAATTTCCACAGCCGCGATACATCTCGGTTCTCCTTCTGTTGTTTCCTAATTATATGCCCTATTTGACCAAGATTCAGCGGATAGTCCGGTCAGCCGTCATGCCGAACGGATCGGCCTCGGAGGATACTAATAAAATTGTTGATAAAAAGTGTCGTTTTTGTGGTAATTTTACATCTGCAAGTGATATTACATGTGCTAGTCAATCATGTGATGTTTCAATCCATGTGAAATGTTTAGATGCCATTTCGCGAATTGTTAAAATCAATAAAGATTCCTTTAGTTGCCGTAACTGTTACGATGATGAAGAAAATAAGCAAGGCCCAAGTTCAACTTCAAGTACCGATACGTTCAAGATAGCAGTGCTATCTAAAGAAGTAGAGTGTCTAACACGTGAAAAGGATATTCTATCTAAGTACGTTGCAGAATTAGAATAAGTAAATAAACTGCTAAAAACCAACTTATCGGTGAACGATTTATCAAGTACGAAACCTGACATGAAATTAACATCTGTCGATGGTATATCTGTAAATACTTATGCAACTGCAGTTAAAGCCAGCAAAGATAAAGCTGTTCTAATGGTACAGTCTCTAAATCGAAACACCACAAATGTTGAGATAGCTAATTCTATAAAATCAAAGATTGATCCTTCCACTGTTAGCGTTCAAATTTTAGGAACTAGGTTGACTAAAGATGGTATGCTAGTCAATTGCAATGACAATATTTCTAGAGATAAATTGAAGCAAATACTTAATCGGGATTTTGGGAACGCGTATAAAGTAACTGTACCTAAAAAACTCAATCCGCGGATAATAATTCAAGGTGTTGATATCAATTCAGTGGAAAACCCTGCATTTATTAATAATTTGGTGGAAGCAAACCAATTAACTGGGCAGGCCAAGGACATCAAATTTATTACGAAAATTAAATTTAAAATTGCTTTAATGTTGTAATTGAGACTAGGCCCGCAATTTTAAGGAAATAATTACAAGAAACTTTCTATACATTGGCTGGTCAAAGTGTAATGTTAAGGAACATTTTAGCGTAGTGAAGTGTTTCAAATGCTGGAAGTATGGCCATCACATAAAAGACTATCGTAGCGATCTTGTAATTTGTCCAAATTGTTCTGGTAACCATGAAAGAAAAGCATGTACTCAAAATGTATTACGTTGTAATAACTGCACTAACAACAATGTAAAATTCAAAACTAATGTTAGTACCAATCATTCCGCTAGCGGTTCGCAATGCCCATACTTCCTAAATAAAGTTGAAGTCCTAAGATCGAGAATTGAATATGAATAAAAACGTAAAACTATGTCATTTTAATACTTGCTCACTATTTCCAAAATTTGATGCTGGTAATATATCGCATATTCTTTCACCCAGGGATTCAGCAGCTAAATGGCATCCTAGAAAATATTTCTTTGTATGAGAACCGTCGAACCATAGACCAAGACACCCGATATTTGCTAAGTATTTCCAGAAATAAATTGCCAAGACAAATACATCTGTATCAGCGCTGATTATAATAATATGAGCAGATTGAATCCTTACTGCGTGAAATATGTGGCAAAACATTCTTGAATCAGCTTCTAAGTGGTTTGATTGTAATTCAAGTGCCTCACAAAATAAAGACCCTTGTAACTTGAAACATTTAGTTGGATCGTCGAATCCTCCACAAATGTACATCTCGCAGTCTTCTTTAACGTGTGCATATTTTGGAGCATTAGTGCAAAGAAATCGAACAAGTTGTATTTTATTTTGAATGTTTGCAAGAAAAGCTTTACAATCAGTAGGAATTTTGTTGAATGACTTGAAATTATGATATTTTTAATAATTCGGCCTTTACTCCGTAAGTTTGACTCCAAAACTTTATAGAAATGTCGTCATATCTATCGAAAATTACATCTATCCTCTTCACGTCAGGCAACGTAAAAATTGCATAATTATTTTGAAGAAAGCTTCGGCAAAATCACCAAAAGTATTGAACTTATTCAACTGAATTTTGTGAACAAGTGCCATACCATCAACAATATAAATTTTAAAAGTATTTAAATTTATTATATCTTGCTGAGAGGTTGTACCACAGTTATAGTTTTTTGAATTTCAACGACGAGTTGTGATTTTGGTGACTTCCTGTAAAATCCGTCATTGTCAAAGAAATATTTGCAGTAATCCAATACCTCATACGATGCTAATATCTTTGTATCAAATCCACGTTGAGAAGCCACCAAGAATGATTTTGGAAAATTGTTATGTCTGTTACGTCTTGCAATTTTTGTTGGAAGTATTTTGTTTGTTTTCGCAGGAATATCTTCAAAGTTGTAAAATTTAGTTTTTGTATAGGATCCGATAATTTCTTAGTTTTCTTGAACAATCTTTCATTTTCGTATGTATTTAATAGAGTCTCCCATTTTCTTTAACATTAATTAAGCATCGCGCACTTGATTCTTCAGCAAGTTGACCTGTGAAAATATTGCAAGCACACAATCCCCACTACTATTAAATGGATTGCAGGCTTTGAAACATTTAATGATATTTTCAACATCCTTTTCGTCCGTATTAATTCTCGATTGTGTCCATTCATTATGACTATTAATGTCACCTGTAGTGTCAGATTGTATTCCAAGGTATGAAGAAAGCATTGAGTGAACGCTATTTTTTAAAGGATACAGAAGCAACCATCTTTGCATTGCTTCTTCATTTTTAGTGATACCAATTAAGCCTCCAGTCACTGCAGAAGATCGGTTCTGAGACTGTTCTAGTGCTAAGTCACAGCCAACTGCATTGAATGTTCCTGGAGTTCGCTTGACGGCATGCATTCCTCTCTTCATATCATATATAACGTCTGGAGGTAGTTGTAACATATCTTGTAAGTAAAGTGTCACCCACGAATATAATTTGTGTGATTCATAGAAAAGAAATAAGGTAAAATTGTCGAGTAGTTAATAAATGTAATTCATAGTTATTACTTCTGTCAGCCATAATTGAATTCAAAAGAATTTCTATCATTTCACAGTAATTATTTAAATATTTGAATAGTTCGTTTTCAGTGCTCATATTATTTAAAAATTTTGAAAAATTGTAAAAAAGTTTCAATTATAGTTTTATGATGGTTATATTTATCACTTAAACTGGTACGATCCTTATCTACTGTTACCTCTCTTATCTCTTGAAGACAGATATTCAATTGCTGTAATTGCTCATTAAAAGTCTCATCTTCAGATAAATTCATGTAATCAATAAATTCTGTAAACTGTATGCTTCTCAATGCTTCATACATAAGTTTATGTGCTCTAATGCCTCTGTTGTACTGAGTACCTTTAAGAATTGATGCCAAAGTATTAACACCATAAACATTGGCTTCGATAAGAATGCTGTCGAGTCCACTTCCTTCTATATATTGGCCCAAACATCGTAAGAAATTTTTTGTAGATGAAATGTTCCAATTCTTAATATCAATCCTCAAATTCTTGACTACTCTGTTGGATATTTTTGCTATCAGGTAAATAGACATGTCGCATGAAAGAACAGCTATATTTTATTTAATGATTGACATAAGTTTACAAAATTTCTCATGGCAGTATACACAACATCTTTTGAAGTAGGTGGCTGAGGAATTACCGGGCTAAATCCAATTGTAGATATAGGAGAATTCTCACATGATAGTAATTGTTGGAATGGAGTCCATCCTGGTATCGAGTTCTTCAATGGTCGATAAAAGTTGTTCAATAATTGATCATGTTGCAATCTACATAAAACCCAGAGCAAAGTATCAAATTGTGTGTAACTGTGAGTGAAAGTTAATAGACAACTGCTATTAACATAATTAGATATTGAGGGCTCCATACTTGCTGTGAAGTGATGAATTTCTTGAGAATGTAAGGTTTTCAAATCATACTCAAACTGTTCAGCTGTAGGTTTCAATTTAACGAGATTTATTTCGTTCTCGATAGGATTTTTTTCTTGATAAACTACCATTGCTGTTACATGGGTAGAGTCTTTACCGCTTAATGTTTCTTCATTGAAGTCATTGTTGTCAATAGCGCCATGAAGAAATAACGATGAATTTTCACTATATTCTTAGGAATAAGCAAATTGTTTTCTGCATCTTCACACGCAATTGAAATTATTACTTCTAAATCAAGCTGCTGTAATGCTTTATAGCTGATGCAATGTCCAAACTTATTCAATATACTTATCAACTGTTTTGATCTAGTCAAGTGATGAATTGATTCAGCTAAAGCTATATGTTTTGGTGTCTGTTTCTCAGTAACCGTAAAAATATGTCATAGAACACAGATAATGCTCTTCTATAATAGTTATTGCTCAATTTTGGTTTTTGCATTAAACAAAGCTTGCAGAAAAATCTCCCATGTTTGTGGCAATGTTCCATTTTCTAAGAATTTTTGGAGCAAATTTTCATCACGTAAATAGCCACTAGGTATTAGTTCTGTTTTTAATAGTTCTTGACGCAATGCTTTTGCACTCTGAATGATGTAGTTTTTTGAATTGATGCTACGAACATGTTCTATTATTTCCGCCAATGGTATATTTCCATAAACACTAATGAAGATTGTGATCTATCAGTTGGGTAAGAAAATAAAATGTTTTCACCAAATTTATCAATAAGTAGTGATTTCACTAGACGGTTCTCGATCACAGCATCTTCTATGTTTGTAAGTACAGTGAGTCGCTGAGCTAAGAACTGCACTTCAAAACAATGAGTTGAAAACTTATCTTTAATTTCATCTATGAGTTTGTCAAATGCATCGTGAAGCATTTCTCGAGGGATTTGATTTGAAGGTCGACCTACTGGTTTTGTAGAATTTCTCGGCCTTCTTAAATAATCACGGTAGCAATATTTGTGATACCTCACTTCGATAGCAAATAAATCTTCAGGTCGTTGACAAGTACTAAGTTGGGTAAAACATGGTCTTCTTTACTGCGCGCAGTATTTAAAATTTGTTCCGCTGCTGAAATTTCGGAACACAAATACAGCTGCTTATCTTTGTTCCTCGTTAATTTTCCACAAATTAAGCACTTCGACGGTTTATTTACTTCTGCAGGTGTCCTTGATGACGAACGAGATTTTCGAGAACGTAGCCCTACGCTTGCTTCGGAAGTTGAAGCAGACTCTTCTTTTCCTCTTCTTTACACAACGCAATTTCTCGACGCCGTATTTTCTCTTCACTTAAATAGGTAGCTAAACAGTCTTGGTGCCATGAAAAGTTTTGTCTTGTGGAGTCTGGATTATACAGTTTTGAAAACTTTTCACTAATGTTGTCTTTTCTTCTATCTGCTGCTTTTGTAATATTAAGCAGCGTGCTTGACCTTGGTTCTTTAACTAAATCATTTGGTTTATCACAAAATAAACAAAACTGTTCGTTTCGTCTTTTCTTTTCAAATTAATCACTTCCAGCGACATTTCTAATGTTTTCAATACAGCACAGTTTAAACAGACACTCAAAAATAACGAAAATCAAATTATTTTATGCGTATACAACTAACACGACTTAATAACAAAACGTTTAAACGCCGATAAATGCAGAAACACACTGAATACCTAAGCGCGCTATGCTTACTGTTGGCGCGAAGAGGGGATGTAAAGGGAGCAGGAAGGGACCATCATAGCTGGTGGCAAGATGTGTTTTGTCATTGTTTGGGGTTTCAGGTATAAGAATCCGACCATAGTTGCCGGTCCTCACATTTTGTATACTCAACTACCTATAGCGCCTGCACTATTAGTCTTTCGAACTTTGTCTACTTCTTCGCCAACTTATCTTAAAGAAAAGTTAGTACTCAGAGGTGACATGCATGAACGAAGTATTCGACATGTCCATACGTTAACGATGCCTAAATTTCGTCGTGCTGTGTTTGAAAGATGTTTTTCGTATAATGCTGTGAATATATATAATGATATACCGGCGGATCTAAAAGCACATACGCTAAAATATTTTAAAAAACTCTATAAAGCCAAACTAGTGCAAGAACAAATTAAACGTACACAACTTGGTCACTAGCTTTACCATACAGTTAACTATTTCTTGAATAGTCATAATGTAATTGTTGTACACTAACTACAAGTCACTTGTTGTGTTTACTTATCCACAATTTCTTTATTGCAAATAATTATTTTAAAATTTGTAAAAATTGTAATTAGTTGAGGTTAAGTTTGAGTAGCGTTAGCCTCATGTACTTCTTAACATTGTGTTGTAAATTACGATGCAAATAAAGGCACTATAATAATAATAATAATATAATAATAATAATAATAATATAATATTTAAATTTGTTATAATACAAATTATGCACACCACGCCACAATCGAATTTAAAAATCTGTGATTTTTATTTGTAGGGTACGTCTGGAGCATCCCTGATTAACTTTCAACAACTAATTATCTGCGAACATTGTGGGGATCCACTTCCCTTGGTATTAGTTTTGATAATACATAATGTCTTTGTGAAACCTTTCACCATGTTCGCTAGTCACATACCCTAGAGTTGTAGGGAAAATCCAAATGCGAGTGGAGAAAATTAATCTTCAAAAACATGTTACAATCCATATCACCATACGCGGAAATTAAAGAATTCGTAATTTGTTCACAACTTTTTGTTGTTGTTTGCACATTCCAGGAAATAGAAACACTCTTTTTAAATAAAACCTATGTAGCAGCCTCAACCTCGACCCAGTAAAAATTCCTTCTTTAATTTTTGTCTCACTTAGTCTGGGAAACTTTTCTCGCAGATATTTTTGGCAATGTTTTCCATCAACCCTAGTTTTAAGTGCGAGGTGGGCGAGGTGGAGGTTAAACTTTTTTTGTATTAACGAGAGGAGGGTTAGTAACATTTCTTTTTCTCCAGCAAAGAGGATTTTTCGCACTTTCCAGCATTTTACAAAATAGTGTTTATCGATTCTTCTGCCGTCCCATTCGCCGATAACACAGTAGTGCTTAGTGTAACCTAACTGTATTTCTAGCAAAACTGCCACGACCTTTAAACCGGCACATATGCTCCACCTACGTTCAGTATACTTAATTTCTTCAAGTAAAGTCTTCATAATTTCTTTCAAATGTACTGCGTGAGTAATAGGAACAGAAGGATATGAATTTCCCATTGTGCAGGCGAACTCCCTTCATGTTTAGAGTAGATGTATTTCGGTATACCAGGCGGACAAGGAAGAAAACTGTGCAAGGCTTGTGAACGAATGGAAGAAGTGAAAATTCATGAAACAAATGTCAGTGTGCTGTTCTATTCAGATGGCTGAATCGTTACAAGATTTGCAACGAAACGACAGGCTGTCGGAAGCGTGTGAAAATATGCAATTGAAAGTGAACGAAAATAAAACGAAGCTAATGATTTTTGACAGAGATGGCGGAATTGATAACTTTGAATTTAGAATGGACAATGACACGATAGATTAAATGAATGACTTTGTGCACTTTGGTAAAAAGTTTCTGAGTATTGAAAAGCTGAATCGTGAGGTAGAAAGGAGAAATTCTGGAAGGAAAGTGTCTGGAAGTATGTAGGTAGTGAGCACGAACGAAGGATTGAGTATAAATCCAAAATTGGCCATTTACCACAGTGTGTTTGTGCCAACTGTTCTTTATGGAAGCAAAACTTGGGTCTGGCAGAAGAAGCATGTTAGTCGTATAAATGCTACAAGAATGAGGTTTCTAAGAAGTGTGTGCGGAAAAACATTGAGAGACAAGTGCCAACAAATGTGTCAGAGCGGGGTGTGAGGTGCAAGTGACTCTTAAGGAGCTGAGCGAGCGAAGTCCGTCTAGATGGTTTGGACATGTGGAAGGAATGAATGAAGATAGGCTTACCAAGAGTATATATGTAAATAAGATGACTAGTATAGTTATAAGAGGCAGGCCGCGTAAAAGCTGGCTTGGATGTAGTAGATGAGATTCTGAAAAAAACAATAGATGGAAAGTTTGAAGAATAAAGAGCATGCCAAAGGCAATTTATGAATAGGCCAAAGGCAAAGGAGGTGAGTAGGAACCGAGAGATGTGGAGAAAGATTGTAAAAAGTGGTGGGAGTGACAGTAGTGTAGTAGTCTAGAGCTATTCCCTCCGAAACGGGTGTTAAGTTTGGTTATCCCGAAAGGGAATACCGTTGTTGTTTGGTTATAATATTTTCCACTATACTGCTATACTCTTAATAAGTTACTTCTAAAGTACGTGTACTTTTTGATGTAAGTTGTAAGACTCATACTGGGTACTCTTAAATGAAATTCTACATGGCGATCCTAATTTACAAACCGATCTATTTCTACTTTATTGGCTATTCGCTTACAAATAACAGCAGATACTAAAACAGAGGTAGAAGGAATTTAAAAACATTTTTTTTTGTTCTCTAGTGAAGAAAGATTACGCGCGCTTCAGTTTAATTGCTTACTATTTGGGTTAAAGTCTAGTCGATATTTTGTAATGCACACTATTAACCAAATGGCACTTAATGACGGTCAACGTATTCTTTGGGCAACTAACGTATCTACTTGTAAGCCGTCTTGATGTATGTAGGAAGACTGAGTCGTATTTGCCACGATGAAATCACCTCGGTGCTTTATTGTAGTGCTTCTTTGAGAGTGTTCGTCAAGTAGCGTAATGGATTATAGCTATATGATTTGGTGGAGTATAAGTTTGCGAGTGTGGTTTGTAGGTTATACTGATTTTTAGTAAGGACTTGTCAACTAAAAAAGTCTTAAAATTTTCACACAGTAGATCGGTAACGATGCAGTAGCGAACGTGTGTTTATATTAATTTTTAATCACAAAATAAGTCAAAGAATTACACCCTTCTGTATGAACACGATATTTAACAACATCCTGTATATTCATCGGCAAGTTCTGGTATTCACCTCTCCAGCAATCCAGGTGAAAACCATTAATTACATCACATGTCCAGCCAAAAACAAATAAGCAATCTGGCAAAACTAACTGCAGTCATGTAAATTCAACAGTACTTCTAGCAACAGCTGCAGTTTTTATAAAACCACTTCAAGTTAAACGCCACTGAAAGTATCTACCGCAGATGTGGACGAAACTTTTGGACAGTAAAAGAGTTCCAGTAGACCACGGCTATATACCTCGCAGTTGTATTATGATAGTCATCATCATTAGGTCTTCGGTCCTGGAACTGGTTAGACGCGAGTTATGTGATCCCCCATTTGTTATACCTATGAAACTAATAAAGTTATTAGGAAATATTAGGAAAATGCAACAATGTAATTAAATGACAATTTGTTACAATTTATATTTCAGTTTATAAACGTTCATGTGAACGGAAGCGCTACAAAGTAGCACAAGGATAAGTGACGCTGCAGGACACAGACGGTCGTAGAAAGTCACGTACCGAGATTACGCAGAAAAAGATAGCAACTATGTATTATGAATAGAGTCAAGTGTAAGCGGACATTAGGTCCGCAAGTTCCCACAGAATTGTAAAGAGGTAAGGAGATTATAAAAGGACCGGGAGCTCCACTCGCGGTCAGTTCATCGTCCGTTCAGCTTTTGCATTGCAGTTCGTAGATAACTCACTGTACAATTAAGTAATAATTTTGGACTTAGAGTAATAAATCAATATTGTCTAAATTCAATATTTAACTTCTGTATAAAACTTAAATAAATGTGTTAAAGTTCAACGAGTCTTTTTAAATAGAACTGCTCGAAGCCACGACCCTTAACTCGTGTACCCTCATAATTTCCTATTCTGAACTAAGCTAAACATTTCCCTGAATTTTGCACAGTCTGCATCTATCACAATCTGACCTAGGTCTACACACATACCTCCTTTTTCCTATCTCTGCTTGGAATATATCCCATACTATTCCCCAGAAATGCCTTAGAACGGATTCTACCATTCTATTTCTCCTATTTTTTCCACAGATATCTTTATTCCCCTACTATTTCTATAACCTATTTCTTGTGAACTTTGTCTGTCCATGCTATCATCCTCATACATCTAAAGCACAATATTCTGAAAGGCTGCTACCGGTTTTGTATCTGTTTTTCCTATTGCTTCTATTTTATAGACGTACTGTGCTGTGCTCCACACATATGCTTTTATCAATTTTCTTCTTGTTTCTGTTTGTTGTCTTACATCAAAGGCGCTGATCTCTCTTGTTAAATTCAGTTCGGCTCATATTCTTTTACAATTATATACCCCATTTCTCCGACATTCAGTGGTTGTGAAGGGGGGTAAGCAGCCTGTGGACGCCAAGTTCCCCAGCACTTGAACATTTGCCGATTAAATTTTTTTTTTAATATACCTTTTCACACAGTCAACATTAGTTGCAGATATTTCACAACCAACCCTTGTAATTGTTTTAATAATCATCAGATTTATCTGCGCTTATTTTTTCCTCATTTGCCGAATTAATAGTTTTCCAGTAATTCTTTTCAAACAATTAGCATTTTTTGAGAATATGTAGTTTCTTATAACAATCATCATGTAAAAGTACATTTACTTTTTTCGTCATTAATTTGTCCATCTTGGAACTGGTGGGACGCATACCTCCATTGATTTCTATTCTGAGCTAGCCTACACATTTCCCTGATACTCTTACAGCATACATCTTTCACTGTCTGTGTGCAATAGTCTAACCTAGGTCTACCTCTACTTCTCTTTTTTCCTATCTCTGCTTCTAATACATTCCGCACTATTCCCTCATGCCGTAGTATGTGGCCTATCATTTTATCTCTCTTATTTTAAACAGTTTTCTACATATTTATTTCTTCCCCCAGCATTTTTAGTACCCGTTTGTTTTTAACTGTATCTGTCCATGATATATTTATCATTCGTCGGTAGCACCACATTTCAAAAGCTTCTACCTTTTACTTGTTCACTTCCCCTACTGTCCAGGCTTCACAGCCGTACAGTGCTGTGCTCCACACATATGTTTTAAGCAATCTTTACCTTATTTCTATGTTTGTTGTCCTTGAATACAGTAGTTGCTTTTATTTGTTAAATGTAGCACGACCTTGTGCTAATCCTTGTTTTATATCTTTGTGCTTTTTCCATTTTGCGTTATTTGGCTTCCTAGGTAGCAGAAATCCTTAACCTCTTGTAAGCTCTCGTTGCCTATTTGTATTCTTGTTTTTGATTTATTTGCCCCTCCTTTGCACACTAGTACCTTAGTTTTATTTTTAAAAATTTTCATACCGTTCTCTGTTAAAATCGTTTCAGTTTCATTGAGAGCAGCTTCTAACTCTTCCTTGCTAGATGCTACTACTGTTACATCATCTTCAAATCTGAGCATAGCAATTTTTGTCCCTGCATAGTAATTCTAAATGCCTTCCTGTATTTCACAGTATTCACTGCCTCTTTAATGTACAAGTTCAAAATTAATGGAGATAGGGCACATCCCTGTCTCACCCCTTTCCTAATGTTTACTTCTCTACGTTCCTGCTCTAATTCTGTTACTGCTGTTTGCTCTTTGTATAAGCTATGTACTATTCATCTAACCCTATAACTCATTCCAGTCTTTTTGAGTATTTCACATTTTTTTCCATTTGACATTGTCGAATCTCGGTGAAATAGGGCATATAATTAGAAAACGATAGAAGGGAATCGAGCTGTATATCAGCTGTTGTGAGAATTGCAGGGAACGGTGTAGGCTAGCTCAGAACATAAATAAGCTGAGGTACAAGTCCAGTAAGTTTGAAGATGTAAAACCCAATGACGAAAAAATAAGTGCTCTTAAATCTGGTGATTATCATAAACAACTACAGGTGTTCGTTGTGAAATATTTTCAACTAATATTGATTGTGCAAAAGGAGAAATTGGAAAAACTATTAATTCGACAAAGGTTCAGGTGCTATGGGAACTTGGCAGCGAAAGGCTGCTTACCCCCCTAAATATACCACTGAATATCGGGGAAATAGGGTATATAATTGTAAAACAAAAGAAGGTGACTGAACTGCATCAAACAAGAAAGAACAGCAGCTATGTTCAAAGACAACGAACATAGATACAAGAAGAAAACTGTTCAAAGCATAGTATGGAGCACAGCTCAGTACTTCTATGAAATAGGGGCAGTAGGAAAAGCAGACAGAAAGAGATAGAAGCCTTCTGGAATGTTGTACTTCAGATGGTAGCATTGACAGACAAAGTTAATAACAAATAGGTTGTTGAAATAGTAGAGGAATAAAGATATATGTGGAAAATGAAAAAATAGGAGAAATAAAGGGACAGGATACGTTTTAAGGCATTTCTGGGGAATAGTACGGGATATACTACAAGCAGAGATAAGAAAAGAAAGGTAGAGCTAGACCGAGATCAGACTTTAGCACAGAGATAGTGATAGATGCAGACTGTGCAAATTTCAGGAGAATGTGTAGGTTGCTTCAGGCTAGGAAACAATGACGGTACGCGTTCAACCAGTTCTAAGACTGAAAACCTAATGATGATGACATTGTCGAATGCTTTTTCCGATCTACAAACCCTATATACACGCTTTTCCTTTTTTCTATTGTTTTCTCCATTATCATTCTCAGAACTAAAATAGCCTTCCGTGTTTCCCTGTTTCGCCTATACCCAAATTGATCTTCTCCTAGTATTTTTTCAGCTTGTTTTTTCATTCGTCTTGGTACAATTCTAGTAAATGTTTCTGATACGTGTGCTGTCAAAGTTATTGTTCGAAAATTTTTACATCTATTCGGGCCTTTCTTTTTTGGTATAGTTACCATGATGTTGCGTTTGAAATCTTTGCGTATCTCGCCTGTTTCATACATATAGCAGTAGTAGGAATACAGGCTATCCACCGCCTCATTTGCTCCAGAATCCCTCATTTGCTCCCTCATCTGGACCAAAAAGTTTTCTTCGACTAACCATTTTTCATCTTTCGAGATAAATATATCTAAATTTTTCATCTTTTGAGATAAATGAGCATCCACATTTCCACACACGAGATAAACCTATTTTTAAGATTTTTTACCGCTAACATTCTGGACCAAATAGTTTTCTTCGTCTAACCAATGTGGTTTGTATAAAGTAAATACTTCCGACTAGTTTTCAGATTGATATGCAAGTTGACTCGCCGGTATTAATTTTAAAAGATGGTTTAGTTGTAAATTGGAATACTCGAAAAATACTTTCCACTTGTCATTAATAAATAATCCCGCTGTAATTAATATGTGGATATACAGTCTAGGTAGGCGATCAGAAGTTGTACTAGTAGGATTAGATATAAACAAAAAAGGGTCGTGTTTTGTTCTTGCTTGCGAGATGTCCAAAAAATTAAGTGTAAGATACGGTTTTTCTGGTTGAACTAAGAGTGGTAGAGTTGGTGAAACTCGACGCACGGGTGTTCGAAGAACTTTCGACGTACGGCTTTAGTGCTTACGCGTGTCTACTAAACGTTTTTAGTCGTCTTTCTTATGAAAAAAAAAAGCCGTAGAACTAACTGTCGCGGAGTCGTAGTTGGTCTTTGGTTCCGATATAGAAATTACGTTCAAGATACTGTTTCGTTCTGCTTTTAACTCGATGCACGCGGGTTTTAAGGACATGGTTACGGACTCCCTTTAGTGATACATGTGCTTTACTTATTATGGTTTTTGTTGCTTGCTTAGTCTGGTGATATTTAAACTGTGACCGACTACCGGTATACAAAAGTAGTGGTTGAAGTTACTCGCTGCTTTTTGTATGGTTATGTAACTAATATACCTAGTTCCTTCGCGTAATAAAGTCCGCTGCTAACCCCAGTGAAATCAGTCAGTGTGATTAGGGTAAGTTGTGATAAGTCCCATCAACACCTTCACAGTATAGGGTGCAGTGCTTCGTTAGTGTCTGACATCGTGGATCCCACACTGCAATGGCAAGGAAGCGGTACTGAAGGACTTTCTGTAAGTTGCACTATTTCCTATTTGTTCTTACTGTAAACATCTACCCGTTGTTTTTGCAATATTCCTTGTCGTTCTGATACCTTTTCCATAGGCTTGCCCGCTATTTAATAACAAAAAAAAAAAAGAAGAACAATCAACCCTACTGAATGACTCATAACAATTGTGCTTATCTACTTATTTATGTCTTTGCTGAAAATTTTACTAAATTACTTAGATTAATTATGCCTTACCTATTTATAAAGAACAATCAACCATACTGAATGACTCAGAACAATTGTGCTTATCTACTTATTTATGTCTTTACTAAAAATTTTACTAAATTACTTAGAGTAATTATGTCTTACCTATTTATATTTTTTTTGTTACATTTTACCTGAATTATGTTTAATTGGTGTGTGATGAAACGTTTCTGCTACTCCCCAATATGGCCTCAGTTTGTACTCAGAACTTTTCTGTACTGCTATTACTGTTGTTAGATTATAGAGTTTATCTAAACAGTTGCTCTTATTTATTCTATAAAGTACTGAACAATTTATACTTGATCCATAGGCTATGTTTTTTTCTCTGTTTCAGGTTTGCAGGACTAATTTGTTTTTCTTTCAGGTTTACTATTCTAATTTCTCTATGGCAGGTACTGGTACTAACTCCTGACAGCCGCGTCCCTTCTAGATTGGTCTGCTTTCTACAACCCCCCCTACTCTCCGATTGAGCCCGGTCACTGTTGTTTTCTTGGATTTTCTTTTGTTACGCACGGCTACGAGCCAACGTGACATAACTTTGACGCACAACGTGGCGTCTACTAGAAATACGTAACAAATTGCTGTTGCAATACATGCCTGTCTAACCTAACACCGAACATATTTCTTAGCGCCCTTTTGTATCTGGCCAAGTTGTTAGGTCTGGTCGACATAATATAAAACTGCCTGCCTCATCTATGATTTTAGAACATATCAAAGCGAAAACATATTCACTGAGACTATTGTCTGTCGTTCTACCGTATCTATTAAAAAATGTATCTATAGCGTTTACAAATGATTTTAAATGTTCACTATGATCGGAAAATGGACTGATAGTGCTTGCTATCTCTTTTGCTGCTTGAACTGCGCCATATTATCGACAATTTTAATATTATTAAAATTTTCCATTAGATGATCAATTGCATCAACTGACATAAATTACATTCAAATATAAAAATTAATAATTTATACAGGAAAAATATGGTTGTTAGGAATAGAAAAAATCTCAACACTTGCATATTATAAGTTTCGGAATTTTTCTTCCAATCAAGGGTTTTGTAGTTCTCTTTCAAAAGTGAATGGTTGAAACCAATAGCTTGAGGTTGATTTTTTTTTCAACTAGTGCTCTTTAGATCCTACTATTCACTGCGCCAATTATAATTTTTATTCGTAAGAAGTTAATAAAAAACAATTTATTTTCCATTTCTACAAGTACTACAATTTCTATACAACAGTAATTACTACAAAATCAAGTATTATAAAGTTATAACATCTAGTAACCAATGATGATTCATTTTGTTGGTCCTAGGTTTTATATTATTTCCTAAAATGGAATGGACCTTTTTCCTATTTAGTTTATGATTAAGAATAATTGAAAATAACAGATAAGTAATATGGAAAATACAATTATGTCTAATGGTGTTTGTTTAATGCGCCCACCAAAATAAGTATGAACTAACTTATTTTATCTTTAAAAATAATTATAGCTATTAACTAAGAAATCTAAACCGACAAACTTATATAAGTATATGTATACATACCATTAAACATTAAATAATTGGCAGTAAACATAGTTTCACTAGAGGTCATTTAACTAACCCTTGGAATGACTTGGACTGTAGCTACCCGAACGATACCATCCCTATCTGGAGTTAACCTAAAAGCTGGTAAATCCTCAATACGGGTGCAGAAAGCCACGGAGTTTACACGAAAACAACGAATGCAGGATTTCAAACATTGCCGAATAGCCCTCTTTACGGACAAGATCCAATAATTTTGAGTTAGTAAACATTGAGTTGTTTGATTTCCAGGATGTAAATGTCTTTCATGCAATCTAATATAATAATTTCAGTCAACCGATGCGACCGAGGATGCAAAATTGGAAATTTTGCATCATGCGTTAACTCTGAATTACGTAGGCGACCGCCCCCCCTCAACAAATCACGACTATCTAGAAACGGACTAAGGCTACGAAGTTGTTTACTAACAAGTTTTCCAGTTTTAATATTTGCAATATCTTGGGCAAAAACATTTGTTCGAACTCTTTTAATCAATAAATGTATAGCCTCTTGCTGCTGAGCTAGAGACAAACCAGCAGGATATTTTGAACGCAAATCTGTCGGACATTGAACATTACGAATGAAATGACGAATACATGTAATAATCCTACAAATTTTCTGCAGTTTTGAAAATTTATCCAACAACAAATCTAAAAAATTCTCAGACATAACGACAAAGTACGGTATTCGATGTCCATCCGAGATGAGTCGATAAGTTTTGGCAGTGACGTTACTGGCCAGTCTTCGCTACGCCGCACTAACCAGGAAGGTCCTGTCTACCATAATTGATGATGAACCAACTCTGAAGCCAAAAGTCCACGTGAGGCACAATCCGCAGGGTTATCCTGGGACTTAACATGAAACAACGAAGATGAAGGAATACGTTTTTGAATATGCGAAATGCGATTGCTAACAAATGTCTTCCACTTATGCGAGGAAGATCGAATTCAAGACAAAACAACAGTAGAATCTGGCCTCGCGAAAATATTACTAAATGATAAACTATCTGTATAAGTATTTTGGACGAAATCTACTAAATCTGCCAAGAGTACGGCAGCACACAATTCGAGACGGAGCATTGAAACGCGATTAGTAGGAGCAACCTTCGATTTTGCGCATACTAATTACATGGTAATATTACCTTCTAAATCGAACGAACGAAAATAGATGACAGCTGCATACCCGGCTTCAGAAGCATCATAGAATCCATGCAACTCCACCTTTTTAAAATTGTTACATACAATTCAACGCGAAATCTCAATATTCGAAACCGCTGACAATTCACCCAAAAAATGTTTCCATTTTTGTACGACTTCCAATGGGGGCTCTTGGTCCCAACCGAGGCCTAAAAGTCAAAGATCTTGAACCAAACGTTTAGCGAACAGTACTAAAGGCGCTATCAAACCGAGGGGATTAAAAATTTTTGCGATAGCGGACAAAATATTACGCTTAGTGCAAGTGCACTCTTCAACGTCTAAGTTGTATAAAGATACATCTGTAAGAGCGTGCCACGAAAGGCTCAAAATTTTTATTGAACCACTATCTTCATCTTGAAATGTAATTGCTTCCGAACTGGACAGAGACTCCTTCAAGCTGGACATCACTTCCGGGCAATTACACTCCATTTTCTTAATTGAAAACCACCACTAGTGCAAACACTATTCAACTCACCAATTAATTGATTTGCAGCTTCAATCGAATTGCATCCAGTGACTAAATCATCAACATAGGTATCGCTCGCCAATACCGATGACGCGAAAGGAAAATTAATCGATTCTATCCTTGTCAATTCTTGAACAGTACGCAAGCCCAAAAAAGCCGACGACGAAACTCCATAAGTCACAGTATTTAATTTAAAGTCCATAATAAGATCTGACGGAAAAAATCTCCAGACGATACGTTGAAAATCACGATAAGTATCTTAACCAAAATCTGCCGATACATTTTTTGATGTCAGCTGGATGTACACGAAAGTGCAATAACAAAACTGCAATGTCCTTTTGCAGAGCAGGACCAATAGCAAATTTCCAAATTGATCCTGACACGACGCATCGAAGACCACACGCAGTTTGGTGGTAGTGCTATTACGCTTATGTACAGCATGATGGGGAATGTAATACATTTTCTCATGAACCGACAAATTTTCAGGCGATTCCACTTGAACCATGTGACCGCTTTTCAAATAATCCTCCATAAATTTTTTATAATCCGAATACAATTTAGGATTTTTTAGCAAACGACGTTCTAAAGACAACAATCTTTTAACACAAATCGGTCTCGTACCCAGGAATGAGGGTTCAGAAACTTTAAAGGGCAAGCACAATACAAAACGACCGTCCTTGTTACGACTATAATTTTCCACAAATTCCTTTTCACACTTTTCTCCTTCAGGAAAATGTGTTTCTTGAAGGGAATATTTTCTAATTCCCAAAATCGACGAATGTCGTTGAATAAGGGCTCAGCGAAAGCACACAATGACGTAATACAATTATTTGGGGAAACGATCTTTCCGGTTAAACCCCAACCAAAGGTTGTTTTAATAGCAACTGGCTCGTTAGCGACACCCCAACGAGATTCGTTCAACAAAACCTGAGCAAAAATTTCCGCTCCGAGTAGCATGTCAATTTTACCAGGAATATTAAAATTAGGATCAGCTAAGGTCAAACCTCGAGTATGCGACCATTACTTAACCCCTATCGACGACGAAGGTAATTGATTACAAATGTTAGTTAAAATATAACACTCAATTTCATATGCTGGAGATTTTGCTGCCGAGAGGCTGACTACACATGATAGTGTACCAGACACCAACGACGAATTCAAGCCAAGTTCTTGAACAGTAACATTGGCTTTCCGTTTCTTCAAACCTAGTTTCTGACGGCACCTTTCAGTCATAAAACTTCCCATGGATCCGTTATCTAAAATTACACAAACAGGTTGCAATTTTCCTGTATAATCGAGCACCGACGCCATTGCCGTAGCTGACAGTGTGGTTGTATGTTCTAATGACGTCGAAATTAACGTAGTGGCAGGTTGTTCATGCACAACCGCCGACGACAGATTGTCTTCGCTAGGTCTACTAGTAGAAGTAAGTGCCGCTCTCCGAGGAGACGCTGACCTTTGACGATGAGTTTGTCTACGTGTGGACACCGATTTTTCTCGTTTATCAAAGTAAAGTAACGAATTGTGCGACTGATGACATTTTCTATTCGACCAATCTAACTTACAATTTTTCATCGAACGTGAAGTATTAAAACATTTGATACAAAGGTTTTTAAGCTGTACCACCTCAAATCTTTCTTGAGGGGTTTTATCGAGAAACTGCTTACATCTATAAATAGGATGTACAGCTTGACATAAACTACAATTTTTACCATCATTGGTGGTACTAACTAAAGAAGTTTTAACCAAAGTGCTAACAAACCTTCCTTTTTCTCTTTCTTTCGTGGAATCTCGAGATTTCAAACATGTTTCTGAAACAATGTCATTTATTTCCAACACTTTACATTGTTTTTCAATGTACGACCTTAAATCTTTGAACGAGGGAATCTCGTCATTATTTCCTAATTCGAAACGCTTTAAAATGTTTGTATCTAATTTTTTCGATAACAGATTAAACAACATGAAATCTAATAAATCTATTTCCATCTGCTTTAACGCGAATATATTTTCATCAAAACAGCTAATTAATTGCCGGAGTTCCGTGTGCGAGTCTGAGGAACTCATCTTAGGGCATTTTTCGAGAGCATTAAAATATGTTGAAAGTAATAACCTCTTGGACTGAAAACGATGATTTTATAGGCTTCATCGTATGCACAATTGTTTAATGGCAAATGTTTTATTAATGCACGCGACAACTTATCTAGTGTATCTACAAGATGGCAAAATTTGTCCACAGTGAACAAACCAACATTATCATGAATCAATCGCTTATAAATTGCATTATAACTCTCAAAATCTGAAATGTATCCCGAGAACCGCGGGACAGAAAAATGTTTCAAGCGAACCACTATTTACCGATAAAGAATTATTCATATTATCCGCCTTTGGCTTATTTTCTACGCGATCTAATGCGCATTGTTTAGCGATAATACGAATATCTGATAGATAATCATCGATTTTCACCCTAAGAGCTGAAAATTCGTCCAATTGTTCACTTTCCTCATAAAAGAAAATATCCTTGCGGAAAGACTTGAAATGAGTTTCATTTTGCTGGACACTTTTAATCGATGCTCTAATTAAAGCAATCGATACATTTTCCGGTTGATTAATCTTACTGTATATATGATCCAACTTTTTAACTACAAATCTAGCTTCAAGAATATCAATTGATATAACCATATTTGATTAATGATTAATGAACGAAAATAAAAATTAATGTAAAACTAATGCGTACCTTACTTACGCTGCAACTAATTAATCTACAAAATTAAATAATTAACGGAAAAATGCAACTAATTACAATGCTTGCCCGACAAAAACGTTTAACGTTTCCCACAAATTCCAAACCCTTTGTTATACAAGTTGGATGACCCGATGATTACTCGAACTTGACGACGAAAAATAATGTAAGGATTTACAACACATTAACTCTCATAAATTTAGTTTACATAAAAGACACCGACGACCAATGCTAATCTTTGCAAACAAAGGACAAGGGATATATTGTAAAATCTACAGTTACCACCAAATGTTTCTACCATTAAATGTGTAAGCACGATGCTAATCTCTCTGTAACACGTTCAAACTTAATCAAAACTACGACAATTATTAAATTTAAGTATAAATGAGAAGCTAAAGGATAGGAACTAATTAATTAATTAACTAATCCGGCTCGAAGGACCATTGTTTAATGCGCGGGGGGGTCATATAAATTTGTATATCGACTTACCTCCGCGCCTAATTTCTTGTTCTAAAGGCAGTTCCTATTCTTCAACTAAGTGGACTGTATGCAAATTTATAGTACGTGTTACTTTGCACTTTCACTGAGTTTTTTAGGGGTTTATCAAATAAATTCGGCGGCACTATTGACTAACTCACTTTACCAAACGAAGAACCGACCGTTCCACTTCGATTCGATGAGAGAGTGTTTTGTCATTACCCCTTTTCTGCTTAATTTACACATGCACAAAGGAATTTTTACGACAGGATATAAGGGGACAAGGGATGACAGTTTTACTATTTGATTTACAACTACAAATTTAAAATAACTTGAAATTAACCACGCGAACGTGCGACAAAGAGACCGAACAGTGTTATTCTAGTTTACTTTAACGCAGATTTTGATAAGATCGCTCATACTAATCTCTTTGTTTGTTTGTAGTTACCATAAATTAATTTTACTGATTAGAGTAATTATGCGGTTGCTTTGTGAATAAGGGTGCCGATATTCTGTGTTGTTTTTATAAGGTATCTGCTTTCTGGGATTTGTATGGGACCCGTAGTTTGTTTTATCCTCAGCAGTATGGCAGTGATAGTCTATACCTAATTTTAGATATTTTGATAATCACCCAGTTCTTTTTTTCCGTTCTGAACGGATCTGCATCTTGAAGAAATTTTAGAATACTAGAACGGATAGAATGGCGTGCGCGTTTCAATGAGTTAAAGAGTCGAACTATAGGTTTAATCAAACTAGTTGGGGTCTTTGGTGAGGAACCAGACTAAAACAGATCTCCGGAAGAGGGCAGCAGCTCTTTCAGTATTTAGAGTGACAAAGACTATAGGTTCGGTAAGGTTTTTTAAGACATACTAGTGTTACGTGGAAAACGAAGAACCACCAGCTTACCTTCCAAGTACACAGCGTACAACAATTTCAAAAATGATGGTATCCTTTGACATACAAGTTTGCGGAGCTAAAATAATCCCCATTCGAATCTCTGGAAGAGGACTACTTTGCAGGGTTATCAGCAAGCTCAATTAAAAGAAAATTAGAACAGGAAACATCTTGCCGCTTGGGGCATGGAATTTTAGAATCATGAATCAAGTACGTAAACCAAGTATTTCAAAACTGAAATGGATAGGTTAGCATTCGATGTAATAGATAGATGGCCAGAGACGGGAGATTTTTGGAACGGAGACTTTAGGGTAGTTTACACTAGATCGGAGGAAGGAATTTTGGGTGTGGGGTTTGTTATGCAGAATAACATAGGATATTGTGTAGAAAACTACCTACAAAGGGACCAAAGAGAACTCATGATTAGATTTGAATCTATAACTGAAAGTATGGTAATAATATAATTTAAATGTCCATCTGTAGCCACAGTAATAAATAGGTGGAAGCAATCTATAGAAATGTCAAAGACATACTACGCTTTGTATAATCGCATGAAAATTTTATAGTTACTGGAGATTTTAATGCAATGCTAGGTAAAGGTAAAGAAAGTTTATTTAGTTTAGGCGCCAAAAACAACATAGGAAATAGGCTGGAAGAATATTGCGAAAAAACCATTTAACCGTCACAAACACAATATTTCTACACCGTGCTAGAATACGACACGCGTGGAAGGTGCCAGGAGACATTAAATACATCACATCTTGTTAAACCGTGATTCAGGAATCGAGTAGAAAACTTTAGAAGTGATCCAGATGTAGATCTATACACTGACCACAACATAATAATTATTAAAATCACGCTCAAATTAAAAAAATTAGAAAAAATGGAAAGGAAGAAAGCAGTTTGAGTCCGTGAAACTAAATGATAAAAATATTCGTCAAGGATTTGAGATAAAGTCAAACGAATTGTTGAAAGATATCGGTAAAGTTTTTGATACTAACGAAGTAGAAGCAAAAAACTAGTTTAAACATTGGAGGCTAGAGATATTCTGGGGTATAAGCAAAAAGAAGATAAAAAACATGATAACAAAGGTTACTCTGAATTTAATAAAAGGAACGGATAAATATAAAAACATACCAGACGAAGCAGAAAAACAGAGTTGCAGTCATAAAATAAATACAGAAAATCTAAAGAACATGGCTTGAAGAAGCGTGCACAGAGGTACAAACTTAGAAGGAAGTAGGAAAGACAGACAAAGCATACAAACTAATTAGAATGAACTTTAGGGATATAAAACCGTAGAGCAAAAATATAAGGGACTCGTCAGTAGACGTCATTATAGAAAATGTAAAGAAAGTGGATAGATGGTAAGAATATGGGTATATTGAATTTATCTGCAGAACACGAATTAGAAGCACTAGAACATAATTAGAAATTGAAATAGTATACACTTACAAATGAGTTGAAGTAGTGTAGGTATAGTATAGGTGCAAGCAGAAACTTAAGCTGTTGGACAAACAGTAACGAATGAGACAGGTGAAATATATAAAAGATTTCACACAAAATACCAAAGACACTATACGAAATAGAGAGGTGCGGATCCATGTGAAAATTTCAAACAATAAGTTTGACAGCACACCTGCCAAATATATTAACTAAAATTGAACAAAAACTCTTTAAAAAAAGGCTAAAGGAACACTAGTAGAAAATCAATTTGTATTTAGGCGAAACAATGATTTAAATGAAATAGTGGACAAAATAATAGAAAAAGAAGAAAACGTGTGTATATGGTTTTTAGATATAAAAAGCATTCGAAAATGTAATCATCATCATTAAGTCTTCAGTCCTGGAACTGGTTAGGCGAGTACCCTCACTGTTTCCTATTCTAAAGTAATCAACACATTTCCCTGAAATTTGCACAGTCTGCATCTATCACTATCTGATCTAGGTCTACATCTACTTCCTTTTTCCTATCTCTGCTTGTAATATATCCCGTATTATTCTCCCAAAATGCATTAGAACGTATTCTGCAATTCTATTTCTCCTAATTTTTTTCCACAGATATATTTATTCCCCTACTACTTCTATAACCTGTTTATTATTAACTTTGTCTGTCCATGCTATCATCCTCATACATCTGAAGCACAACATTCCAAAAGCCTGCTACCGTTTTTCTGTCTGCTTTTCCTACTGCTCGTATTTCATAGGTATACTGTGCTATGCTCCACAAATATGCTTTCAACAATTTTCTTCTTATTTCTGTTTGTTATCTTTCAGCATAGGCGTTGTTCTTTCTTGTTAGATGCAGTTTGTTCCCTTCCATTGTTTTACAATTATATACCCTATTTCTCCGATATTCAGGGATTGTGAAGGGGGAGGTGTCTCGGTGGCGTAGTTGGAATGTGTGTGACTAATACGCCCAAGGTCCCGGGTTCGAATCCCGACCCGGTCCGCTTGAAAAATGTAAGCCGAGCATTTGTCACAAAAATATGAGAAGTAAAATGGAAATCCCGTGTGTGAGTGTTGTCGCGCACGTTAAAAATTCCTACCTTGCGTGGAGCAACAGCGTTTGGCAAAATTCAAAATCTTTCAGGTAAAAAAAAACTTGCTTTCTGGCCAATGTAGTACTGTCGGGTGGAGCATAGGAAAAATCACATGTATGGTTGTGAAAGAGAGTAACCAACCAGTGACTTCCAGGTTCCGCCAGCACTTGAACATTTGGGGATCCTATATCTTTTCTATGCAGGGACAAAAAATTGGTATGCTTAGATTTGCAGATGATATAGCGGTATTAGCATCTAGCAAGGAAGAGTTAGAAGCTGCTCTCAATGAAATGGAAACGGTTCTAACAGAAAGATACGGTATGAAAATTAACAAAAGTAAAACTAAAGTACTAGTATGCAAAGGAGGAAAAAATAAATCAAAAACAAGAATACAAATATGTAACACGAACTTACAAGAGGTAAAGGATTTCTGCTACCTAGGAAGCCAAATAACGCAACATGGGAAAAGCACAAAAAGATATAAAACAAAGATTAGCACAAGGTGGTGCTACATTTAACAAGAAAAAGCAACTACTGTGCTCAAAGACAACAAACATAGAAACAAGGAAAGGATTGCCTAAAACATATGTGTGGAGCACAGTACTGTATGGCTGTGAAGCCTGGACTGTAGGCGAAACAAACAAGAAAAAGGTAGAAAAGCGTTTGAAATGTGATGCTACAGACGAATGATGAAGATATCATGGACAGACAAAGTTAAGAACGAAAAGGTACTAAAAATGGTAGGGGAAGAAAGAAATATGTGGAAAACGGTAAAAAATAGGAGAAATAGGATGATAGGCCACATACTACGGCATGAGGGAATAGTGCGGAATACACTAGAAGCAGGATAGGAAAAAAGAGAAGAAGAGGTAGACCTAGGTTAGACTACTGCACACAGATAGTGAAAGATGTAGGCTGTAGGAGTTTCAGGGAAATGTGTAGGCTAGCTCAGAATAGAAATCAATGGAGGTACGCATCCAACTAGTCCCAAGATGGATAAATTAATAACGAAGAAAGTAACTGTACTTAAACATGATATTTATTATAAGCAGCTACAAGCATTGGATGAGAAATATATTCGAATAATGGTAATTGCCCGAAAGCATTTACTGGAAAACTATTATTTCGGCAAATGTCTAAGTGTTGGGGGATCCTGGCAGTCACAGGTTGCTTAACCCCCTTCAATAAATCTCAGTGAAATAGGGCACAATATTAGAAAACAATAAAGGGGAACCGAGCTGTATTGCTGGGCGAGAATTTTAGGGAACTATGTAGGTTAGTTTAGAAAATAAATAAGTGCAGGTACATGTCCAACCAGTTTTGAGACGGAAAATCCAATGACGAAAAAATAAGCGCAGATAAATCTGACGATTATTATAAACAACTACAGGTGTTGGTTGTGAAATATCTGCAACTAATATTGACTGTGCGAAAAGATATATTGGAAAAAATATTAAATCAGTAAATGTTGAAGTGCTGGGGCAACTTGGCAGCCACAGGCTGCTTACCCCCCTTCGCAAGCACTGAATGTCGAAGAAATGGGGTATATAATTGTAAAACAATAGAAGGGGACCGAACTGCATCTAACCAGAAAGAACGGCGCCTATGATGAAAGACAACAAACATAGAACAAAAAGTGGTTGCAAGCGTATGTGTGGACCATAGCACAGACAGTATGCCTAAGAAATACGGGCAGTCAGAAAAGCAGACAGAAGAACAGTAGCAGCCTTTAAAATGCCGTGTTTCAGATGTATGAGGATGCATAGACAAAAATAATAACAAATAGTTTATAGAAACAATAGGGGAACAAGGATATCTTTGGGAAAAAAATGTGAGAAATAGAAGGGCAGAATACGTTCTAAGGCATTTTTGGGAAATAGTATGGGAAATATGACAAGCAGAGATAGTAAAAAAGAGGTGTATGTAGACCTAGATCAGATAGTGATAGATGCATACTGTGCAAATTTCGGGGAAATCTGTAGGTTAGTTCATAATAGGAAACAATGATGGTACGCGTCTAACCAGTTTCAGGACTGATGACACAATGATGATGATGATATCTTTTCTGATATATCCTTTAGCACAATCAACATTAGTTGCAGATATTTGACATTCAACACCTGTAGCTGTCTATAATAATCATCGAATTTATTGTGTTTATTTTTTGTCATTAGGTTATAAGTCTCGAAACTGGTTGGACGCGTACCTCCACTTATTTATATTCCGAGATAGCCTACACAGTTCTCTGAAATTCCCACACACCCCATATACAGCTCGGTTCCCCTTTTATTGTTTTCTAATCATATGCCCAAATTACGAAGATTCAGTGGTATGTGGCGCGGGTTAAACAGCCTGTGGCTGCCAAGATTCCCAACACTTACACATTAGCCAAAATGATAATTTTCCAGTAAATCTTTTCACACAATTAACTATATTTGAGAATATTGCACTACCAATACCTGTAGTTGCTTATATAGTAATCATCATGTTGAAGTGCAGTTATTTTTTTCGTCATTAGTTTTTCCATTTTTGGACTGGTTGGACGCGTACCTCCATTGATTTCTATTCTGAGCTAGCCTACACATTTCCCTGATTTTCCTACAGCCTACATCTTTTACCATCTGTGTGCAATAGTCCAACCTAGGTCTACCTCTACCTCTCTTTCTTCCCATCTCTGCTTTTATAATATTTCGCACTATTCCCTCATGCCGTAGCGTGTGGCCTATTATACTATCTCTCCTATTTTGTACCGTTTTCCACATATTTCTTTCTTCCCCTACCAGTTTTAGTACCTTTGTGTTCTTAACTTTGTCTGTCCATGATATCTTCATCATACGTCTGTAGCACCACATTTCAATGGCTTCTACCTTTTTCTTGTCCACTTCTCCTACTGTCCAGGCTTCACAATCGTACAGTGCTGTGCTCCACACATGAATTAAGCAGTGGTTTTCTTGTTTCTATGTTTGTCGTCTTTGGCCACAGTAGTTGCCTTTTCTTGTTAAATATAGCACGACCTTTGTTTTATGATTTTGCGCTTTTCCCAACTTGCGTTATTTGGCTTCCTAGGTACCAAAAATCCTTAACCTCTTGTAAGTTCTCGTTACCTATTTGTATTCTTGTTTTTGATTTATTTTCACCTCCTTTACATACTAGTACTTTAGTTTTATTTTTGTTAATTTTCATACCATATCTCTCTGTTAGAACTGTTTCCATTTCTTTAAGAGCAGCTTCTAACTTTTCCTTGCTAGATGCTAATATCGCTATATCATCTGTTAATCTAAGCATATCAATTTTTTGTCCCTGCATATTAATTCCAAACGTCTTTCTGCATTTGGCAATATTCATTGCCTCTTCAATGTACGACTTAAAAAATAATTGAGATAGGGCACATCCCTGTCTCACCCCTTTTCTAATATTTACTTTTCTACGTTCCTGCTCTAATTCTATTACTGCTGTTTGCTCTTTGTATAAGCTATGTACTATTCGTCTATCCCTATAACTCTTTACAATCTTTTTGAGTATTTCGTACATTTTTTTCCATTTTATATTGTCGAATGCTTTCTCCAGATCTACAAATTTTCTTATTTTTCTACATTATCTACATTATCTACATTATCTACATTTCTACATTATCGCTCTCGGAGCTAAATATCCTCCCGTGTTTTCCTGTTTAGCGTAAACTCAAATTGATCTTCTCTTAGTATCTCTTCAGCTCGTTTTTCTATTTGTCTTTGTACAATTCTAGGTAATATTTTTGACACGTTTGCTGTCAAACCTATTGTTCGAAAATTTTCACATATATTCGCGTCTTTCTTTTTTGGTATAGTTAGTATGATGTTACGTTTGAAATATTTGGGTATCTTACCTGTCTCATACATATAGCTTGCAAGTTGGAAGAGACGTTCTATTACTGCTTGTCCATCAGTTTTTAGAGTTTCTGTTTGCACCTTATCTGTAACCGACGGCGGCACCTTACTATTTTTCAGACCTTTAATGCTAATTCAAATTTATCTCTAAGTACAGAATATCTCAAGTCATCATTTTTAATGTCTGATTCCTGTTCTAAAGCTGTTAGTTCCTCTCTTGCATATAAATTCTCTATATATTCTCGCCATCTACCCACCTTCTCTACATTTTCTATAATGATGTTTCCTCCCGCGCCCCTTATATTTTTGGTATATGGTTTTATATCCCTAAAATTTTTTCTAATTAGTTTATATGCTTCTTAGTTTGTACTCTTTGCACTTTTCATCAATCGATTGTTCTTTAGTTTTCCTACATTTGCGAATAGTTTCTTATTTTATAGCTTAGTATCTCTCTTTTCCCGTTTCGTCTGATATATTTTTTGAATTTTTCGTCTTTCTTCTATTATATTTAGGATATCCTTTCTTATCCATGGTTTCTTATTTTCTTTTGTGTATACCCCAGATTATCACTGGCCGCGATATCTAAACTGGTTTTAATGTTATTTCATTCTGTTTCTACTTCCTTAGAATACGAAATTTTTCCGATATCTTTCAGCAATTTATTTGACTTTCATTCAAATCTTTCGTGTATAATCATTATCTTTTATTTTCTCAAAGTCAAAGTGCCCTTTTTATTTCTTTTTCAAATTTTAAATTTTAATACCGCCTTCATGATTACGATGCCGTAGTCAGTGTCTATATCTGCTTCTGGGTAGCTTATACAGTCTTTTACTTAATTTCTAAACCGTTGTCTAACAGGAATATAATCTATTTAATATCTTCCTATATCCTGGCATCTTCCTCGTGTATCGTCTTCTAACATGATGTTGAAATAAGGTGTTTGTGATAACTAAATAGTTCTTGTCGTAAAATTCTACGAGCCTCTTTCCGCTGTCATTTCTCGTGTCTAAACCAAATAAACCTACAACGGCTCCTTCCCTACCCTCACCTACTACTGCATTAAAGTCACCCGTAATTATTAAATTTTCATGTCCTTTTACGTATCTTAATATGTCTTCGATATCTTTGTAGGTCGCTTTTACCTCTTCGTTACTGAAGTTAGAGGTAGGCATGTATACTTGTATTATTACTGTGTTTACCGGTTTAGATTCTAATCTAACCATGAGTACTCTTTCGTGCTTTTGTAAATAGTTTTCTACATAGTGTCTAATCTTTTTTGGCATAAATATCCCCACACCCAAATTTCTTTCATCTGGTCCTGTATGAATTACCCTGCCTCTGGCCACTGAACTTTGCTGATCCCTACTATGTCTAGTGATAACCTATTCATTTCAATTTTCAGATTCTCTAGATTACCTACATGCTTCATACTTCTAATATTACACGCTCCGACTTGCAAAATGTTCTGGACTCTTATTCTAAACCTTCCGATTGCATCCGTCGTAGTAGTGACCTCCCGGAGATCCGAATCGGGGACTATTTTATCTTCGGAATCTTTTCCTCAGAGAATGCCATCATGTTTATTATAATTTAAGTACGCTGTGTACTTACCTTCCACATCGCGGTAGTGTCTTAGACTACGATACTGACCCCTATGGTATGTGCCAATCTAAGTACCGAAAGAGCCTCTGCCCTCTTTCGGGGACCTGTCTTAGCCTTGTTCCTCACTAACGTCCACTACTATATTGGTTGAACCTGTAGTTTGGTTTAGAGCTCATTAGAACACGCAAGCCATTCCACCTTCTGCAAGGTGTAGGTCCATACGGAACGGTAACAATGTAAAATAGAAAAATAAAAATTAAACTCAAGTACTAGTACGTAAAAGAATGGGAAATTTGTTAAAAACCAGAATACAAATAGAAAACACGATTTTACAAAAGGATAAGGGTTTCTGCTACTTAAGAACCCAAATAACGCAAGATGAAAAAGTGCAAGAGATTTAAAACAAAGTTTAGTGTAACGCCATTCTCATTTCTCAAGGAAAAGTAACCACTATGTTCAAAGACAATAAAGATGGAAACAAGCAAAAGGTTGCCGAAAGCATATGTGTAGAGCAAAGCACTGTGTACGGCTGTGAAACGTGTACTGTAGGAGAAATGGATAGAACAAGTATCGAAGTCTTTAAAATGTGATGCTAGAGACGTATGGTGATGATATTTAGGTCGTACAAGGTTAAGAATAAAGATGTTTTAGAAATGACAGAAAAAAGTAAAGATATATGGAAACAGTAAAAATGTTTTATTTCCTTGCAAACGACTTAAAACATTTTAAAAACTTACTAAAATTGTCAGATTCTTGTGTCAAATTAATCAATTTTGGTACCTTTGGTTGTCACATTTTTCAAGGCTATTGCTATTTTGTATGATTTTTCAATTCTTTTTCCTTTTATTGTTAAGTCCCAGAGGGTGTTAATAAACAAAGAAGATTTGAATTGGGACATATGCTCTACATTTTTTTGTATTTAACGTTTTCTTCTAAAACAATTAGGAGAGTCAATATTTGCACATTACTGGTTTTTACATGTAAATTCCCTATGTTCCAAAATCCAATATACACCCTGTATATTTTTGCTAATTGGTAACCAAGAGAATAGAATTTTGATGGCGTACTCTTGTTGAGAAATTAATTGTTATTTGGTAACTAAGAGAATAAAAACTTATTTTGGTCACGTCTATGATTATTATTTGGAAGGAGATAAGACTTGGTTCTTAATGTCTATAAAATTTCATGATGATAATTAACAGAACGCACAAACTGTGCTAGTATTGGTTTCGTTTAATTACAGGAGTAGCACTGCATTGTTAATAGCTTTAACGTGCAGGAGGGTAAATATTTCGTAAGTGTGGCATTCATGCAAAATTTCTGTATAGTGGTATAGGGTTTAGGTTCCGTATTCTCCTTAAACAAATGAGCTGATGTTAGTCATAAATTGTATTTAAAAATTCGGTGGCTCCATATTCACTTTATTTTTAGTCGTAGTTCAACCCCGACCCAAGCTCATAATCTACCCAGAGCAAATTGCTCTACTAGCCGCTTTGCCTTTAGAGGTTTTCTTACGCATAAGCCGTTTTCCATTTAAACTAACCTCGGGCTTTCTATCTCAACAGGAAATCTTCGTTTAATTACCCTTGTGCCTGATAGTTGGCAAGATAGGTGTATAATATAACCCTAACCTCAATTATAAACTTACATACACCCAAGGGAAGAAGGCAACAAGGTGAATACTTCCAAATTAGATTTGTTTTAGTCACTGTTAAAAGCGTACATATACGAGGGTAAGGTGAAAAGTTCTCGGCCTACAATGAAAGACTGCAATTTTCAGTTAAAACAATGATCCTATTTTTCAACAATATCTCCCTTAACTTTAACACACTTGTTCCAGCGTTTCTCCAACATCAGTATTCCTTCCTGGAAGTGAGAGTCTGGAAGGCTGTAAAAATATTCGTCTACGGCCCTCTCAACTTCTTTATTGGACATGAAGCACTTCCCAGAAATAAATTTCTTTAAGTTTGGGAATAGATAGAAGTCCGAGGGCGCCAAATCAGGGGAATATGGGTGTTGGCTGAAGCAAGTCGTACCCCAAATCCTTCAATTTTTCCATCGCCAATGCACCCTTGTGTGCAAGTGCGTTGTCTTGGTGAAAGATGATTTTTTTCTTCTTCAAGCCAGGTCTCTTCTCGCAAATTTTGGTATCCAGCCGGCCATGAAGGGTGGAGTAATATTGGTCTGTAATTGTTCTGCCTTTATCAAGGTAATCTATTAACAGGATCCCTTTCGCATCCCAAAACACGCTAGCCATTACTTTTCCGGCAGATGCGATCGACTTCGCTTTCTTTGACGCTGAACAACCTGCTTCCACCCACTGCTTCGACTGCTGTTTCGTTTCTGGCGTGTAATGGCGGACTCATGTTTTATCCATAGTGACAAATAGCCGCTCAAAATCGCTCGGATCCTTTTTGAACCGGGCCAAACGTTGCAACGAAATTCGTTTTCGCATTTGCTTTTGATCGACATTTAGCAAATGCGTCACCCAGCTTGCACAGAGCTTTCGCATCCCTAACTCTTTGTGTAAGATGTTTCGCGCTCTTTCATACGATATTCCCACGGGCTCAGCTATCTCCTTCACTTTCACTCGCCTATAGTCCAATACGATATCATGCACTTTTCGATCGTTTACGGTGTGGTTGCGGTTTTTGGTCGTCTTTCACGTGGGTCATATTCGAGAGACGTGCGACCACGTTTAAATTCACCTGCCTACTTTTTAACGGTTGACAGGAAAGGGGCAGAGTCTCCGTAAATTTTTGTCAGCTTCGGATGAATTTCCTGAGGGGTTAATCCGTCTAAAACGAAGAATTTTATGACCGCACGATATTCAAGTTTATCCAGCTTAAGGTAACGCGCATAAAACGCCTGCTTGTAAACAAACTACTTGAGATAGCAAGTTGAAACTTGTCATACGAACTAATGACATGTGCACGCAAGCGGGAAGCACAAACTTTTGCTGATTGAAATGCCATCTCTGTTTCAGGTCGAGAACTTTTCACCTTACCCTCGTACTATCACTCAACAAAACACTGCCAGATTCATTTTCCCGACTTTATTCTCTGGTAAGACACTCTTAAAGGATCCTTAAATCTAAGAGAAATCAAGGTGCCGTTCAATTTCGACAATAGTCCTGCGCCCAATAAAAGAACTTGCCCTTTCCTCCACAAGCTAGCTCTGGACAACAGTAATTTTACCGATTACCGATTTTGAACGATATATTTCACAGAGTTTCTCTTTGCCTTAATTCCTGTAACAAAACTTTACTTAAAATGTTGTGTGTCTATTAAGATAGTTGGTGTTTCTTAGGCTATGCAAATAAATTCTTGGCGGTAGAAATGTTTGAAGTTACACACACCATTTTTCGTTGTCGGAGGAAGCAAATTTTTATTCTTGTACAAAGTGACTTAAAAGCCAGTTCCATTACTACCTTTTTATTGCGTCCTGTTTACAAAAACCACCTAAATTATAAAAAATAACCAATCAGCAAGTCCATTTTTAAAACAATCACCTGTTAGGTTTACTTAAGGGTAAAGCTTTTCTTACCTTTGCAGGGCCCATAATATGCTTCATATTCATAAGCAGAAGCGTACTAAGCATTAAGCTCTAAAAAAGCAATCGCTAAAGCAAATACAAAAATAAATATATCGCAAATTAAAGCATATATTACAAAGCGTTAACGGTCAACCCTTAAATAAAAAGCCAGCAATTATAAACCTTTATTAGTCTACAAAATAAAACTATTCTAAATTGTAGCCACGCCCAGCAAGAGAAGGTTTCAGCTTCATGTTGAACCTAAAATCAAAAACTTTGTTACTTTAATTCTTTTATCAAACCCTAAAATTTCTTATACGTATTCTAACAGCCAAGGAAACGTCATACGTTACTGTAATAGTGCGCCCTCTTGAGTCTAGACAACTCTTAGAAGTTCGGCCGTTGAATACAAGGGGGTGCTTGTGAATCCTTCAGGCATCCTAGAGAACTTCTAAATCAAGAAATTAATTTTGAGTGATAAAAAGCTTTGTATTGCATACAAGATCCATCACCATTACTTCAGCGCCAAATACTTCTAGTTGGCTTTGTGTTTGAGGAAAGCTGTTTAGCAATCTATCAAATTCATGACCAACTAGAATTTGTACTAAAATCTAATCAAAGCAAACCCCTACCGCACACTTATTAAAAATCGATTCAATTCTAATATCTACAGTATAATTTCCAAACTAATGAAAAACTCTACCCAACAACGCATGCGTCTAAACTTTCTTAACGATCCGCCCGTTGCTACGCAAGTTTTCAAGAAAAATCCACTTGTCGCGTGTTGTACAGTCGGACCATAATTATCTTAGATTCTCCCCGTTGCTATGACGCTAGAACAAAGGAGTGGGTTGTCCCTGTAAATTTTCCTCAATATTCTGCTTTAATGCTGGCTGTTAACGTCTTCTGTAATAAAATTCAAATTCATGCATAGCTGTTGTAAACTTTTATCACCCCTTGGAATAATAATTACTTGGAGGTTTAAAACTTTGGGTTTTATGAATTTTTATGTTCTTGTTGTAGGAATGGTTTTATTTTAAATGCTACCTGGCAAAAAATTCATGGGTGTTGTTGTTGGTGCTATTATAAAGCATATCTTTCTTTGATTAATGTATGTAGTGGTAGTTTTAAAGGCATTATTTTTCATTTATTTAGTTCGGTATAGTGTTAAAGTCGTTTTATAATGGATGCTTGAGGTTTTTATTCACAATTGTTAATGTATCACTAGACGCATCAAAAAATTGAATACAATTTCAATTTGTTTATGTATAGATTAATATTTTCAGATAGATGTCAGTTATCTCAAAATGCAAAATGCTAAAATTAATTACAAATGAAGTCAATAGTCTATAAGACACACTTTAAGCATATTCACGTTTCTAATAAATTTTGTGCTATAACTGAAATAGTGGGTGGTGTGAATAAAAAGTAAGCAAAAGCTACTAGCATTTACTTGTAGCACTAGCTTTTGCTAACTATCAAAAGCTCCTAGTCCTAGCTTTAGCTTTAAAATGAGTAGCCGCGGCTACTCCATGGGGGCTCAAAGGCTAGAACCCCCAGGTTATTTGAATAAACTTTTCGACATAAATTAATTCATCGTAAAATGATTACTCTAAACTAGAGATCGAATGCATAAATGCTTTCAGCCCGGCATTTTTAAGTGGTCTCAGTAAATAAATTGTAAATGCTACGTTTACAATGATGTATGATGCTGGAAACAGATATAAATAGTAAACATATCCCGCCATCGTCCTTTCGTAAGCAACCACATCTAACCGTTTTAATGAAAATTAACACCAAAATGCATATAATTCTTTTAAGATTTGTGGTTTAAATGATCAAATGTAACACTGATATTAATATTTTAAAATTATTTAAAACAATTACGTTTCTCACTATACTCATTTTACATCCAACGTTTAAGCAATAATAAATAAATACCTGTCCTAGACATTTTAACAGTGCTCTCTTCACGTTAACAGAACTCCTTGATTCTCTTTAGTACGTCGGTGTAAGGGAGAGCTCCATTCTATTGAGCCCGGCTTCAATGTAAATCTTATAGGAAATCGAACGACGACGAATTCTGTCGAACGCAAATAAAAACAGCTTCAGATAGCCTTAACAGTGCTCTCATCATTAGAGCCCTTAGCCGCAGTGTCTGTTGGTATTTCAAGGCGTGTTTGTTGTTGTCCGGTACTAATTTGCGTAAGCTTAGACATTATTTCACTTGTTTTCGTTGAACGTAAAGACCGTGTCTTGTTTTGTGAGTGTAGTCGTAGTGTATAATTTTGATTATTATTTTGAATTAAAGATTTCATAATATGTCAAGTATCTGTCACAAGTATTTCAGATTATTTTATTTCTACAATTTATTAAGTTAAAATATTTTACAAGAAGACTTTTTTAGTAATTTTGGAGGTTTACTTTATATGGAGAATATATAGTTTTTACCCTTATACCAATGATCTTTGCTTTTGAAAAGATTTTGTACGCTACTGTTACTATTGTGTTGAACTTGGCTAAGATAACAATTTTATATAAACGAATAAATTTCTTTTTAAGAAGATCTTGCATGCGGACAAGGGATCTGGTACAGAATTGATTGACCCAATCCTTATTCAAAATGAATATTTTTACAAATTCATACAAAAAATGTGACATCATTAACAAAATGGAAAATGTCAGCGACAATATTACAATTCATGATAAAACCAAATATGATTTAAATTTCTGTAATATATGCAAACGAAGATTTAAAAATTCTAAAGGACTTAACATTCACTTTAGTAAAATACATAAAGAAAACAGCAGTAACTGTTACCAGAGCCAAGTTTTTAAAGAAAATAGCCAAATTTTACAATTAAGTGAAAATAAATCTTTGAACAATGACGAAGAGCCTGCATTAGAATACATATTAAAAAATCTGAAATTGTCAAGAGTTTTCGTCGTTAAGCGTATACCAAAATCAGCGAGAGCTCAGGTAGCAAAGAAATTATGTGAGCTTATTGACACATGCGTTAAAAAAAGTTCAATGTCAGCATGGAAAGAACTCTTATTATTCCCTTACCTATCCCTATCGATTTCTAGTGGAAATTTAAGCAATAAAGACAAATCAATTTCGAAAATAATATTAGAAAATTTACGAAACCGTTTGTCCGTTGAAGAAGTTGTTTCGCTCAGTAGTAGAAGTGGCATAGCTACCTTTAAAACGAATATTTCGAAACAAATCATATCAAAAGTTTCAGATGGCGATTTATCCTCTGCGGTTAAAATTTTAAGTTCAAATGAATCTTTTTTAAATATAGACGCTACAGTTTTAGAAGATATACAAAAGAAACATCCAAAATCAATTTCGCCGCCAATTTCCTTTATGAAAACTAATTCAAATTTCACAGTTAATCCTGAAGAAGTTTTAGCAGGTATCAAATCTTTTAAGTCTAGTTCCGCTGGAGATATTGACGCCCTACGGCCTTCACATTTACAAGACATTTTGAGTTATTCCACTGGTATATTTGGACAAAAGCTTTTATCATCTTTAACTGATTTATGTAACCTAATGCTCTCGGGCAAGATATCTTCCGAAATTTGTCCTATTTTATATGGCGCCTCTTTATGCGCACTTAAAAAAAAGGACGGTGGCATTAGACTAAAGCCGTAGGTGCTTTTTATCGAAGACTTGCAGCTAAATTATCTTGCTGGAATATAAAGGAGAAATTAGGAAATCTTTTCAGGCCCAAACAGTTTGGATTTGGGACTTTAGGCGGTTGTGAAATTGTAACACACGCTGCACGTATATATTTAATTAATAATCCCAATAACATTCTTCTTAAGCTTGATTTTAGAAATGCTTTCAACTCACTTAACCGAGATATTTTATTACATAATATTTACAACCACATTCCCCATCTATTACCTTTTCTTCAACAATGTTATGCAAATCCTTCATTTCTGTTTTTTGGTGATAACATAATTAATTCCGAAAGAGGTATACAACAAGGCGATCCTTTAGGCCCGGCAATCTTCTGTCTGGCAATAAACAACCTTGTTAACTCATTAAACACAGAGTATTGGTGTATTGGTGGTGAGATTCATTCCGTAATCCAAAATTTCGAAAAGATAATTTCAATCGCTAAGTCGTTTGGTTTGGAACTCAATTTTAATAAATGTGAACTGTTATGTTCACCTCCATCCAATTTTAACAAAACCATTTCACTCTTAAACATGATCGCACCAGGTATTCAGATACCAAATAAAAGTAATTGGACCCTACTTGGCGCACCACTCTGTACTGAAGCGATTCCAGAAAGTATCAATAAAAAAATCAAATTGATGTCCTCCATTCGCTCTCGTTTAAAGTCATCTTCTATTCCAAATCATATCTCATTTTGTCTGATTAAGAATTGTTTTGCTATTTCTAAATTGATGTACATCTTCAGATGTAGCCCAACTTGGACTTGTATGCAATCTCTTGAGATATTTGACGAACTATTACGATGCACTTTGGAGGAAGTAATAAATATCAAACTGAACCATTTCGAATCGTCGCAAGCATCTCTTCCAATAAACAGAGGCAGATTAGGTGTCCGTCTTTCAACTTCACTTTCACTACCTGCTTACCTGTCTTCTTTTCATTCACTTTACCTACAATTAGATCAATCTTTCCTAATGCTATTTGCAATATATCTATTGATAATTTCTTTTTGCAAGCTGAAGAACTTTGGAAGTCTGCAACAAATTTAAATGAAATTAAATTCAACAAACTCGTCCAAAAAGAATGGGATATACCATTGCTGGATATATCTTCCAATAAGTTGCTAGAATCAGCTACCAATAATACACATAGGGCTCGTATTCTTGCAGTTTCTTCGAAATATGCCAGCGCATGGTTATTCGCTCTTCCAATAGCATCTCTGGGCACATTATTAGATAATCATTCGTTTAGAATTGCTGTAGGACTCAGGCTTGGTACTCGGTTGTGTACACCACACTCGTGCATTTGTGGATCAGCTGCAGACGAGTTAGGTATACATGGATTAAGTTGCAGGCTTAGTGCAGGAAGGCATTCCAGACACAAAGCAGTTAACGATTTAATTAAACGAGCTTTAGTCTCTGCCGATGTTCCTTCTATTCTGGAACCTACATATTTATTCAGAGAAGACGGTAAAAGACCTGACGGCATTAGTTTAATTCCTTGGAAATACGGTAAAGCAGTAATGTGAGATTTTACATGTACCAACACTCTCGCTAGTTCTCATGTTACTGCTTGTTCCAACAAAACTGGAGCAGCAGCAAAAGCTAGCGAAAGAATAAAAAACAAAAAATATTTCTCTTTATCAGACCTTTATATCTTTTACCCAGTTTCAATTGAAACCTTAGGAGTTCTAGGTAGTCAAGGATTGGAATTCATAAAGGAAATTGGTAGACGAATCTATTATAATACCTTTGATCAAAGAGCCACTTCATTTTTATTACAAAGAATTGGCATAGCTATTCAAAGAGGTAATGCTGCATCCATATTAGGAACCATTCCACCTTCCAAAGATTTAAGTGAAATTTTTGACCAGCCTTCAAAATGTTACAGTTTAGAAAACCAAAACATTCGATCATCTTGCACTGTCTTTAAGAAACAGCTAAATAATGTTGACATGGAAGAAAATAAAACACTGATCGCTTTTACAATAGAAGAAATTTCAAAAAACCCTAATTGCTCTAACAGATTGAGCCATTCTTCAAATACATCTACTCATCTCCAACATACAATTAATGCATCACAACTCGATCCTTACTTTAAGAACTTAATGATTTTTCAACCAAACTTACGAAGTAAGTTAGGTTAATAGGATCGCTATGTCGCCGTCGTCGCCGCCGTCGTCCGTTGCACGTTTCTTTCGTTTTACAAACATTTGATATGTGGATCTTGTTCAGTTTTTTACGCTGATTAAGAATATGCTATCCATTTTTCGTTATCTCATTTAGTTTTCGAGTTATTCGACTTTAAAGTCGAAATTTTGACTATGATAAACTTTACTCCAGCAAAAAATAAATAAAGTTTTAGGTTAATATCGACCTCTTGAGCATATTTTCTCATAGCTCTCATAGCTCCATACCTCCTGAACATATTTTCTCAAAGCACCAATGCTCTAAGTCGAAAGGTTTTCGAGTTATTCGACATCTTGTTTTCATTAATGTATATGTAATATTTATTTTTTTGATAACAACATATCTGTAAGTTTGGTTAGAAGTTCTGCACATGAGAACTTAGATTTTTTTCAAATACAATTACAAATTTAGGCAAAAAAGGATTGGAAAATATTGGCAATACTTGCTTTATAAACTGTATAGTTCAGTGCCTCTCAAATACAAAATTATTACTTGAATATATTAAACATAATGCGTTTTCGAAGCATATCAATACTAGCACTTCAACCATGAAAGGAGCTTTAATTAAATCTTTTGCACAAGTAATAAAAGATCTGTGGTCTGAAGATACTTTCGACAAAGTGATAAATACTAATAACTTGAAATCACACTTTCATCGATTTGCACCTAGTTTTATGGGCTATCAACAAGACGCACAAGAGTTTATGCGGTACTTGCTAGATGGTATTCATGAAGACGTTAATCAGGTTACCTCCAATCAAATTCCTATATTGTCAGAATTAAATGAACCATTAAGTGACTCTGACAAAGGTAGTGAATCCTGGCAGCAATATTTGAGAAGTAACAATTCAAAATTGTTGAGATTTTCGCTGGACTGTTAAAATCAACAGTACGTTGCACACACTGTAATCATTCTTCTGTAACTTTCGAAGTCTTTTGGGATCTATCACTAGCTATACCTAAGCACACTGGCTGCTTAACGTTACAGCTTTGTCTAGATCATTTTACTAGGCCTGAAACATTGGATGACGACGAAAAACCGGTATGTTTTAAGTGCAAAGAAAGGAGAAAATGCATCAAATCACTGTCCATACAGAGGTTTCCTAAAATATTGGTGATACACTTAAAACGGTTTTCACCTACAGGTACATATCAAAGAAAGCTAACTACGCCTATAGATTTTCCATTAGAAGGTCTAGATATGCGACACTACGCTGCAGAAACAAATCTTGGAAATTGTCATTATAACCTGTATGCAATATCGAAACACTGTGGGACTACTTTGAAAGGCCATTACATCGCATACTGTCGACACCCGTACTCATTTGTATGGCATGAATATAACGATTCCAAGGTGTGCAGTATATCCTCTAAAACACTTGTAAAAGCAGAAGCATATGTTCTATTCTACGAAATGCATTCTGAAGAAATGAAACGAAGTACCTTAGTTTCGAAAGTTCCTAGAGATACAATGCATGCAAGAAACCTGTATCGGCCTAATTATGAACTACATTGCGATTATCTGACAAAACATAATAAACCTGCCAATAGACGAACAACCGATCCAATTGTTATACTATCTAGTATTCTTGAAGAAATCTTAAATGAACTTCATGATATGCCAGATGTACAACCATTCTTATTTCCTGTTAATGCGAATTTAGTCGAACACTATCAAAATATTATCCAACGACCCATGGATTTACAGTCAATTCGAGATAACTTGCACCAAAAAATACCATACTCGTGAAGAATTTTTGGTTAATATAGATCAAATTTTTAAAAATTCTGCTTGCTATGACGATGCACCATGGTGTGGACATTGTAAAGCCCTTGCACCAGAGTATTCCAAAGCTGCAAAAGAATTAGCAGACAAAGAGTCAAAGATAAAGCTTGGTAAAATTGATGCTACCGAAGAGGAAGATCTTGCTAAGGAATATGATGTCAAAGGTTATCCTACCCTTAAATTCTTTAGAAATGGACAGCCTATTAATTATTCAGGAGGACGTGATGCTGCCCAAATAGTAGCTTGGCTTGAAAAGAAAAATGGTCCTGCAGCTAAAGAGCTTAAGACAGTCGAGGAAGCTAAACAATTTATTGAAGAAAATAAAGTTGCAGTTGTTGGTTTCTTCTCAGATCAAACTTCAGATAAAGCTAAAACTTATTTATCTGTTGCTAATGCTGTAGATGATTATCAGTTCGGAATCACTGCTGACGAAGCAATTTACAAGGAATATAAAGCTACATGTGGTTCTATTGTCTTATTTAAACAGTTCGACGAAGGAAAATCCATTTTTAAAGGTGAACATACTGAACAGAACATCAAAAGTTTTGTTACATCAGAGTCGCTACCAAACCTCGTAGAATTCAATCATGAAACGCCACCTAAGATCTTTGGAGGTGAAATTAAGAGCCATTTACTCATCTTTGTATCTAAAAGTGATGACAAAACCAGTGCTATTGTATCTGCTGCTCATTCTGTCGCCAAACCTTACAAATCTAAAATTTTGTTTGTTACAATCGATGTAGAGGAGGAAGACTACCAGCGAATTTTAGAATTCTTTGGAATTAAAAAAGAAGAGGTTCCCACTGCACGTATTATTAAACTTGAGGAAGAAATGTCAAAATTCAAACCTGAATCGTCCGAACTTGATGCTGAAAGCATAACTACATTTGTATATAAGTTCTTAAAAGGTGAGCTTAAACAACATTTATTAAGTCAAGAACTTCCTGAAGATTGGAATAAACAACCCGTGCGTGTTCTTGTTGCAAGCAATTTCGATGAAGTTGTATTAGATAAATCCAAGGACGTCCTTGTAGAATTTTATGCTCCATGGTGTGGTCATTGTAAACAGTTGGTCCCTATTTATGAAAAAGTTGCAGAGCATTTTGAAAGTAATGTTGATGTTGTTATTTCTAAAATTGATTCCACAGCAAATGAACTCGAACATACTCGTATTACAAGCTTCCCTACAATTAAACTATACAAGAAAGAACACGACAAAATTATTGATTACAATGGTCCTAGAACTTTTGAAGGGTTATCTAAGTTTGTAGAGTCAGGTGGTGTTGAGGATGGTGCAGCAGAAGAGCCAGTTGAAGAAGAGACTGAAGATGATGATACTGCACGGCGATATGAATTGTAATTATAGTACTGACATATTTTTGTTCGTTTTCTTTTCAGATTAATTGTTTTCACATTTTTGTAAAATTTAAGAATTTATAAATTTTTTTAATTAAAGATTTTGAATTATTCAACATGACTGAAAATAATATTCGTATTATAGTCGAAATTAAATTTAAAACTCTTCCATTCGCAGAAAAAGTAAAAATTAAGAACCTAGGCCGTCTGACACCGGATTTAAATCTGAAACAGGTAGATAAGGTTGGAAATCGCAGTTTCACAAGGCATTTTTCAAAAGAAATTTATAAAAAAATGTCAGTGAATTTCCGGATGCTCTCGATCGAATGCTCTATTTTGTTTTCCTTGCCATTTATTTTTTTGTGACGGAATGAACAAAACATGGGCGGAAAAAGGCTTTAGAGATCTGAAGCATATAAACGATCAAATAAAAAAGCATGAAATTAGCAAGTACCATATAAAGTCATGCACGGATTTGGCTATGCTAGGTTCCGTGAACATTGCGGTTCAGTTAGATTCCGATATAGGCAGAACATTATGAAGCATAATGAGCAGGTGACTAAAAATAGATACATTTTTAAAAAAATTATCAATTGTATTAAATTTTGTGGTACGTTGGAATTGGCATTGAGAGGACACAATGAAAAAGGAGATTCCGAAAACCGTGAAATTTTGTTAGAATTAATTGATTTTACTTCGGAATTGGATTTAATTTTAAAAGAACATTTACACAAAGCGAGTGTATTTAAAGGTACATCTAAAACTATGCAAAACGAGATTTTAGAAAGCATGCTTGCAGTGTGTCGTCAAAAAATCAAGATCAAATTAAAGGTAGTGAATTTTTGGCAATTCAGTGCGATGAGACAACTGACATTTTAAATTAATGCCAAATGGTAATTATAGTTAGATATTTCAACAGTGGAAATATATATGAGAGATTTCGGACATTTCTACGAGTAATAGATAAAACAGCTAACGGTTTAACGGAGTGTATTGAGCAGGAATTAGATAAATTAATATTAAACCCGCCATCTAAACTAATCGCTCAAACGTATGACGGTACAAATGTTATGAGTGGTTCTGCTAGTGGAGTTTAGTCAAAAATAAAACTTAAATATAAATACCCATTTTGTTCACTGTTATGCCCATCAATTAAATTTAATTATGCAGAAAGCAACTAGTCAAAATGCTAAAGTTAAAATTTTTTTTCTAATTTATCCGCAATTCCTGCTTTTTTTCTCATTCTACTCACAGGTGTGATGTGCTAAAAGAAATAGTGAAGCGAAAATTGCCCACTGTGGCTGCCACATGTTGGAATTATAATATTCGTATTGTGAACGTCGTATATGAGAATAGAGAAAAATTAATCAAATGCTTTGAGGAATTAGAAGAAAAATGCAATAAAACTATTACCTGCAGGTTAGCATATGGTTTGCGTAAAATTCTGGAAGATTCTGATTTTATGTTTTTTCTTAATTTATTTCATATAATTTTTACACATGTTATTTAATCAGTTTCAAGCTAGAGATACAGACAGTGTTGCACTGAAGAGAAAAATGGAAAACTTTGAAAGGATAATAGCATCTGCTAGAAATTCAACTGATGACATAGAAAATATATAATCTGTAATGATACTAAACGAAGAAAAATTAGTAACGTGGAAAATCGGAATTTGATTGCTAAAGTTGTGTGCGATCCAATAGTTGTTCAGATGAAGGACAGGCTCTCATACCGAACTCATTTAGAAGCCGCATTTTTAGTAGACGTAACTAATTTTGATACTTACTCAAAAAATTTCCAACATCGCATTTCCAATCGATTGTTAAGTGTTATCCGATGTTACAGCCAGACAAATTGAGGACTGAATTGGAAGTGATGTACTCAAGAACGGATTTTAAAAATATTTTAGGCGGCCTAAACATGCTTTCCTGGTTGACCCAAAATGGGTTAAACGAAACACTTGGCGAAACAATAAAATTATTAAAAATTATAGTCACAACCCCAATGTCCACTGCCAAATCTGAAAGATGTTTTTCAACTCTTAATAGGATTAAAACTTATCTAAGGAACACAATGACCGAAGAACGTTTTAATGCCTTAGCAATGATGTCAGTCAACAAAAACTTAATACTCAACATCAACAATTTTGACGAGAAAGTTATAGACCATTTTATTGCTCAGAAAGACAGAAGGCTTGATTTCGTATACAAGCAGTAAAATTATTATTACGTGACAATTAGAGTACAGTGTGTGACTTTTTGTACATAAACCCATAAACAAGTATACAAAAATTAATGAGTCTATGTGAGTGACTAGGCCGAATACACCAAACCACTGAAGGTGAGTGTTGCTTATGTTGTCTTGTATTATATTCATGCCATAAGCAGTTAGAGCCCCTCAAATAAAATCACCACGCACGAGCCGCCACTGAAAATGAGTGAATAATCTTTTGCTTATGCTATTTAGTAAACGCTGAAAAATTTAAGCCTTAGCTGTACGGATTTGCAAGAGGCGACCGACGTCTTTAAACGAGTTAACTCCTGTCGGTTTGCCTTTTATAAATACCCATACATTGTAATTTTTTGATTGAACTAAGTTTATTTACTTTGCGATGTCTTCACCGGACTATTCATCTAAAGATGAAATTACTAGCAATAGTGGAAAAATCAATAGTCAAAGTAACGAATTTGTATTATTATTAGCAAATCATAAAAATTGGTTCAATAAATTACAAGTGCCTAAAATTAAAGAAGCAAAAGAGAAGGTCATCCAAGAATTAATCAAACAATACATGAAAGCATTCGGCAAGGAAATAACACCCAAGCAATTAAAGAAAAAAAGTGCAAATATGAAAAAGGAATCGAAAAAGGAGAGTGATAAAAATGCCATAGGTTAACGAACAATTATTCTTAAAGACTGGGAAAAACGTTTTATAGAACTAATGGGCATAGAAGACAATCCAGTTTTTAATAAAGTTCCAGGTAAGTTGTTTATTATTTACAGTTACCTAATATACAAAAATGTATATACTAAAACTTTTATAAAAATATAACTTTCACGTCCATCTATTTGATGCAGGGGCTTCAAAAATTCGAATCACTGACACGCGTGAGAGACGGAATATTGACGAATTTAAAGTACAATTGCCCCAAAAACGTATTAAGCAGAAATGAACTGGATTGCCTGAAACAGAAGAAACAAAGGGACAGTACAGCGGAGTTACAAAGAACAACTGAATTTAATTAGGATCCAAACAGAAAAAGAGAAATTGATTGTCCAAAAACTAAAACAACAGGAAACTGAAAACCAGATTGTTTATGCAGAAGATGGACATACTTACACAAATTTGTAGTTTTGCTAAATATTAAATATGTTCGCCAAAAATAGTTTGTATTATGATTTATTTACTTTACTTAGGAAAAATGCAAGTCTAGGAATAATTGTTTAAACTAAATGCGTGTTTCTGTTTTAAATAATAATATTGTTAAATAAAAGATGTAGTTTATATAAATTATTGTTTTTAAATATCAAAATGATATATAATATTTGCCATCTCATATCGTCATTGTTGGCCTAATCTGCGCAGGTTCAAGTCCTCATGACGATGAGGATTTGAACCTGTTTTGATCCTGAATAGCCTGCAACATTCTACTGTGGGTGTTGGTTGAAAAGTAACCTGAATTGATCGCCCGGGAAATTAGGGTTCAGATCCAATTAATAGATCATCCAAACACCCTCCGGAAACCGCACCCTGAATCAATGAGCAAAACTGTCCTGGATAGCCTGTCAACATCTTACTGTGGGTGTTGGTTGAAAAGCAACCTCAATTGATCTTCAATTCCTCCTTGTGAGGATTTCAATGTTTGATACAAAAATGACCAGAACGGACCTTAAATTTTTCTATAAAAAAATACATGAGAAAATGGGTGGTTTTGTTTTAGAAGTAACCTAGCTAATCTACTTTGTCGGATCCCCAAAAATGCTTTGAAAATTTGATTTAAATAACGCTTCGTCGCTGAGCCTTAGTATGGATACTATTGAACGTTCAGATTGTGTCAAAGACCTTGTGTTTGCTATTGACCACAGATTAAATCTAATAAGTCAAGTAATGCATTGGTGTCATATGGTATTTGTTGTGCTGCATTCGTTAAATCGTCTAAAAAGATGTATTCGTATTAAACTTAAGGTACAACTAGTACAAAATTTGAATATGCCGTACTTCGACTATAGTGATATTATTTGCACAAGTGCTTCAACTGAGCTTGTTGAAAGACTTCAGAGAGCACCAAATAGTTGTGTTCATTTCATCCCTAGAGTAAAGAAGCGCGATCATGTAACTCCGCTCTACATAGACATGGGATGACTTGAGCTTGGTGATAGCAGGACACTCCATACAACTGTTCTTCTTTGTCATCTTTTTTCTACTAAAAATCAGCGTTACTTATTTACTAAATTCTCCCTTCTATCTAACCGCAGTCATAATACGAGACATGATGATTTATTGGCGATCCCCGTGCATCATACCCAGATCTTTCACAAACCTTTTTATGTTGCTAGCATTCTCCTTTGGAACTCGCGCTAAACTTTGGACATTGTTACGTTCATTTTCGGAAATAGCTAATTATTGTATATACAATAATTTTGATCTTAAATTCATTTGGCGTTCAACACAAAAATTAATTCCATTGATTAAAATAACCCTTTCGTATATTAAAATTTGTATGGTAATTAAAAATCAATATCCTTTCTCAGAATTTCGTCCCGTGGAATTTACGCCTTAATTAGCTAGACGATTTTCCAAGTATTTTAATACTTAAATGCTAGTGTGTTTTCCCTTTTTAAAAGAATTCGGTGAATTTATTTTAATAAAACTATGGTTTTCCTGGTTTATTTTCTTGCTTTGGTGCCTAACACATGTAATAGTCATTTGCTGTTAGAATAGCCACAAGCAAACACGTTGTTTTGTTTCGTTCGTTATTTTTCTGTAAATTTCCGGCACGCTTATTTAGCGTGGTAAGTATATAAACTTTGTATAAAACCATGCGTTTCGGCTTCAATAAATTAATTTATTGTTTGTAACTCTTCTAGCTTCCTGCGGGGACACGGTGATCCCTGAGCTGCGTTTCTTTTGGGGACTGCGAAGTCCAATGCGCTCCGCTGGGCCGTAAGCTGGCCTGTTCGTGGAGGCGGACCAGCGACAGCCTTCCCCGATGTCAGGAACTCGAGGGTGAGTCCTTCTTTTTTCTTGGTATCCGCTTTTACCGCGGAACAAGAACGCCGGTGATTTCGCCGTTCTAAGATGACCTTGCCAAATTTCCTTTTTAAATATGAAAATTATTGAACGATTTTGGGTATTTACTGGTTGTTTTTTGAGTAATACTGTACATGTTGTAAATTTAATTTAAGCTTACGTTTACGATAATTTAGAGCTGTAGTTTTTAGGGTTGCGTTTGGTTTTTTCCTTTTTTTCCTAATTGCTATCAAGGGGTGTTACCTAAAAATTACAGCTCGCCATTTTTTTTTATTCAGGGGTAAATTTTTTTGAATGATTAAGGGGTGTTCATAATGTAATCTGTAAATTGGGGACATTGACTTTTTTTTGGGGTTGGGTTTTGGGGAGTACTGTTTGTTTGTATATATATATATATATTACTCATATATAGACCAGGGTAGAAAATTAAATAATCACATCAAATAATTTTAATCACCGTGTAGAAGCTTTGGGAAGAGGTACGCTTTATTAAAACCGTGAAGCATAAAAAGGTTATTAGTTTCATTAAACATAAGAGATTTAAATCATGTACAAGACGCTTTATATCAAAAGAAACAGTATTAACAAGCTCTACGGGTAATGTAATTATTCCTAAACAAATGGAAATTACGTGCAAAATTTATATTAATTAACCCTATTTTAAGTAACCGGTAGTAAAACAAAGTGTACACATAATAATTAATATTTAACTTGTATTCGCTAAAATGAAAGGATAGAAGTCAATTTTAATTGGAGTTAATTAAACCATTATTAATAATAAGCATAAAACTGTGAAAATCCAAGATTATAATACCAGAAAATAAAGCTCTGAGAATTAATATTATTTTGAACACCTGCGTAGTTTAAATATCACGTACGGCGAAAATTGTGTAGATAACAAATGGTTTCAAAGAATCTTGAAGAAACCGTGGCTTAATATTCACGAGAAGGTGCGATACGGGGTTATTAAACCCAGATAGTCCACATGGACTAAAATATAATCGATAATAAAGAATATCAATTTGCACCAATACGAACAGGTTAGAAAAGGAAAGAGAAAATGCGTCAAGCAAAGACACATATAGTAAAAGGCGTGATTTAAGCAACGTCACGAGGGTCACAATTGGTTGAAAATAGGATGCAAATATGAGAGGTAAAAATAACAGTTCGGTATAAAAGTCAATTAGTTATTTCCAGACTTTGCGTGCCGTGTTAAAATTTCTGAGATTTAAATGGGGCGAGTACAAAATTGTAAAACCGACGCGCGAGCGACGGACTGGGAACATGGCATGAGAAATTCTTTAGAATTACCCGTTTTGGGGAACAGACCGACAGACAGGCTTTTTGCTATATATACCGAGGTGAATATAAACAAGCTCTCTTAGACTTTTGACTATTCGATGCGTTAAAAGCTCTGACATCCGCGACTTGATTCAAGATGTTAAACAGTGCATTTTAGTTTGATAAAATAATTTAAAATTTTGCTCGTATATATTAGTGATTCAAAATAGTTTGTTATTGACGTGCTAACATGAATGTACTTCAGTGCACTTAGATACAAGGTAATAAAATTTAGTATCACTGTACCAATTAGCAAAATTTACGACGACAAATGTATACACAAAAGTAGGCAGTTTTGGAGTATATTGGTGAAAGAAGTATGAATTTCTTTGTTATTTTCGGGGTGTTAATAATTAAATGGTTCAAATACGTGTCTGGATCCACAAAACCAGGGTCAGATATACACAGATGAGTTCCGGAAAAGCCCAGAAACAACTTTAAATAAATGGTGATGGAGAAAATTTTAAAAGCGTTGAGAATTAGAAGCCGTAAATATAATCCTGTTGGAATGGTGTGATTAACTAAAGGGACGGTGTACATTGAAGCTACGAGGACAGTAACCTTCAGGTAAATTATACTATTTTGTTTGACATTTTGTGTGTGTTGAATAACTTTATAATTGATTTACTTTAAATGGACATTAGTGAAATTGTACTAACCATAAAATTTTAATTTTAAGATGAAATTTGCTTGTTTAAGTAGAAAGGGGTATTTAGTATTGATGTTCTGAATTATGATGAAACTTTGGGTATGTCTTTGAGCTCAATTAGACGAACCTGGTTAATTAACGTAAAGGGGTGGTAGATGCTCCTTTATACTCAGACTCCGGTCTGCTTATATTGTTATATTAATTAGTAGGCATCCAACAAGGACTTTAATTCTGGATGCACATTAAAATGATAATAAAATTAATCTTGAAATTCTTTTTAAAACTGAATTTTATGCTGAAATTTAATTTGAAAATTTAATGTATTCTGAATATTGATGTAAATAGAGTTAACGTTGATGTTTGTGGTAGGAATGTGTTGTTTAATTTTATGAATGATGAGGTTTATAAAATTAGGTGAGCAGCTGAAGCGAAACCAGGATCACAGCAGTTTATGACATCCAATTCGTAGGGGCTCGAATGTTCTTTTTAAGGGCCAGTTCCCGCATTCAAAGGAGAATATCACAGCAGTTTATGAAGCCCAATCGGTGGGACTAGAATTTTTTTGTTGAAAGGACCCAGTTCCCGCATTCAAAGGAGTATATCACAGCAATATATATTTTGTTTTCATTATAAGTTCCTACTTTTTTTCGTGGTATGTTTCATTGGGTGTATGAATGAGTGAGTGGTTATATATAAGTTATTTTTTTTTCTATTTATTCCAGGTTTCTCTTTAGCTATAGGTCTAAGACCCCGCCCACTCGCCGCCTGAGCCCGGACTTTCTTTCTCTCTTTTTTTTTCTTTTTTTTTATGTTACGTCAATGTACGTAGCATAAAATATTGACGCCCTGGCGTGGGGCTGCGATTTGTTTGTAATTAACTTCTGCTGCGATTCTTTTTGTGCTTAATTTCGGCTGCGACTTTTTTTGTAATTAATTTCTGTCCCTATTCTATTTGTGAATTTAATTTCTTTGCGAATTTTAGTTTATCGTTACGGTTTTCATTGTGCTGCTGATGGAACGTGTTTCATGTAACATTTGGCTCTGATTGTTATTTTAGTTAGTTTAGCTACGAGTTCGTTTTAGTTACTTTTTGCTCCGGATTTTTTTGTTATATTATTGTTAGTGTCTAAAGTATCCTACATGACATCTCATATTTCTCGGCTTGATATTAATTATGTTTTCGTCCCTTACTGCTTATTACTATTGGTATGGTTAATTTCAGATTATTGGTCTTGTGTTTTCGCCAATAGTCCTTAGTCCATTGAAAACGCTGGCGAGCCCAAGATTTTTCTTTTTCTTCCTTTCCTCTCTGTACGTTTTGTTACTCCCGTCACGTATAGACTTAGTTTTTCCTGGGCCGATTTTTCCTTTAATTCTACAGCCCTATTCTAATTTCTATGTTGTTTGTTTCGCTCCTATTTGTGTTCCCTGAAGTTTATCCGTCGGATATGTTTTAATTGTCCTGTATGTTGCAATAATTTTCTTTTCTTTGGTAGCTTTTTATCTGAGTTATGGTTAGCCGTTTATTTCGTTACTTTCACCCATTTCTTTCTTGTTCGTACTCAAAATGACTTCTTTTTCGGCTTCTTTTTTTTCTCCTACGATCTCCCAGTGTGGGAGTGGTAATTTGAAGATTTTCTGGTGTCCCGAACACTCTTACTGTACGTGATTTTTTGGAAACGAGCCGAAATTTTTTACTTTCTCGACATAGCTCATCATGTATTTTCCGTAATGTTGATTTATTTGACTCTGCCGTAGATTTGTTCGAAGCTATAAGCTTCTACTTTGTGTATCGTGGTTTTCGGTGCATAGGTTTTCTGACTGGAAATCGTTTTATGTCTAATTTACATAATTCTTCATTTCTGAACACAACGAGCTTATTTATAAGGCTTACTACGTATTGAGAAAATACTTTTGTCTCTCACATGACTCGAGTTGTTAAGGTTTCTCCTACGCTCTACGAGTAGATCCGATACTTCTTCCGTACGTTCTACTGTTCTTCCTCCTACTTCTACTCCTACTCGTCAGGTCGTATGTTTTAATTGCGATCAAACTCTTGGTCATTGTTTTTCGACTCCCGTTGTACTAGTCACTAAAGTACTCCATTGTTATGGTTGCGGATATAGGGAGTTACTCGCCACAATCTGTCCAATTACTGTCATCCTTTGACTACGAATAGTTCCGCAATATAATCCATTCAAATTCTTGCCCTCACCTCTAGTTGCCTAAGCTTCTTCTACTTCTCATATCTACGTTCTCTTCGGTACTTCATTTAGGTCCTCCTGCTCCTACTATCATAAACCTACTCTTTTTCGGCAAATATAGTTTCTAACAAAATTTCCTCCGTTTCTAGTTCTGCCTCATATTCTACTCCTCTTTCTGCTCGCCCTACTTATTCACTCTCACCCCAAAATGTGCCTCCACTACCCTTACACCTGCTTCGAAATCTGTGACTTGCAGCTAGCTTCTCAAGTCAGTGTGTTCCCGCTTTTTAAATGATTCTCCACATCAAAGACATTTTCTGTCGTGAATCTGCTAAGCCCAAATTTCCCGTCTGAAATGACTCATAATTTCTAATTCAGTCTGCTGATAGTCCTCCGGAAGTCCTTGACCCTGTACCTTTAATGCCTCCTGCCGGTTTTGTCAAAATTTTACCTGTTCCTGCTTTCTTAAATGATTTTAGTCAATCAATTGCTATCGTACCTACAATAACAGCTGTACAAGTTGTCCCGACACGGTCCGCTTGAAAAATGCTTAGGCGAGCATTTTTCGCAAAATTACACCCTCGTTCGGAATGAGTAGGTAAATGGTAGGTCCCGTGTGTGAGTGTTGTCACGCACGTTAAAGATCCGCTACCTTGCTTGGAACAGCAATGGATTCGGCAAAATTCAAAATTTTCCAGGTAAAAAAAACTCGCTTCCTGGCCAATGTAGTACCTTCGGGTGGAGCATTGGAAAATCACATGTAATGTAGCTAAGTTGACGATAACTCCTAATTTAGTCAGCAAAGGTTCTGTCGAAGTACACGAACCTGTATCTTTAGTGTCTGTTGCTGTTGCTGTCAAAATTGTACATGTTCCTACTTTCCTAACTTGTTCAATTCAAGAAATTTCTGTTGTGTCTACAAAAACAGCCGTAGCTGAAGTGGCGATAACTTCTAATTCCGTCTGCGAAGGTCCTGTTGAAGTCCACAAACCCGTATCGTTAATGCCTCTTCCCGTCTTTGTCAAAATTTTGCCTGTTTCTACTTTCTTAAATGCTTCTACTCAAGAAATTGCTGTTCTACCGGCAATCACAGCCGTAGCTGAAGTGAAGATAATTCCTATTACAGATAGAGAAGGTCCTGTTAAAGTTAGTGAACCCGTAGCTGTGATGCCTGTTGCTGTTGTCGTTAAAGCTTTGCCTGATCCTGTTTCGTTACCTACTCTTACTCCTTTTTCTCATGCTGACAAAATGCTACTTACTTCTGTTCTGTTAACTAAGGTTGGTGACATCCTAGCTGATGTGCTGTTATCTAATTCTGACGAACTTCTGTCTGGTTCTGCTTCTCTTCCTAGGGTTGATATTCTTACAGCCAATGTTGTTTCCTTTCCTAACTGTGATACTTCTAGTCCTGCACATAACGTCAATGAAATGTTATCTACTCCTGTCCCTTTCTCTAACGTAACTGAAGTGTGTTCCGCTTGTGTTTCTTTCCGTCCGGTTGGTTCTCGCTCAGTCAATCCTTTTTCTTTTTCCGCCGTTGATATCCTGACAACCCATGATGTTTCCTTTACTGTCGTTGACCTTACCACTAATCCTAACAATAAACAACATCCTTCTATGACGCGTTTGGAGTTTTCTAAACTACCCTTGCCACCTCCTAAACCTAGTGCTATAACTACGATACCCTCTGCTATTCCTATTTGGCAGAAAACTGCCCAAAAGAGGCAGATTTTATTCTATGCTCTTTCAGAACCTGAGGATGGTGGTCGACGAAATCCTGATGTCCTCGATCTTGTTTCGTTCTCCTTCTGGCGGCGTAAACGCCTTAAGCCCCATACCTAGTTCTCGTGCCCCAGATTCTTATGACGACTTTGCTATCCTTCGAACATGAATTTTGGACTTACGATTTCGTTTTCTTCCCGGTTTTACTAGGGTTTATTTCGTTTGCTTTTCTATTTTTTTTCTTTTTCACCCGTGTGGGTCCGGGAATAGAATAGCCCCATGGTACGACCTGCCTGTCGTAAGAGGCGACTACAGCGGTCAAACACATACACACACGCACACTTTATACCCGCATAACACATACACACACCCTTCTTACACCCCCACACACACCCACAAACACACACACACTCACGTACACGCCCACACTTGCTCATACATAACTACACTAGGATTTTGTTTTATTTTCTTTTGTATGATTTTTGTTTTGTTTTTGGGTTTTATACGTGGTGTTATTCTTTTTTTTATATATTTTTTTCTTTTTCTCTCGTTCCCTTCATCCCATTTTCCTTTCCCTATCCGTTGCTGGTTTTCTTTGCCGTCGGTCCCTATACCGAGTGTGTTTCGTCCATCCGCTCCTGTGGTAGGTGCTTTCTAGTTCGTCTTTCTTTCTTCGTAAATCACGACTCAGTCGACTTTAGGACTAGTCAGCATTTCTTTTTTCGGTTTTCGTTCGTTGCGATTCTTCGTTACCACAGTTGAGAGTACATCGTTTCCTTTTACCAGCGTTCCTTCTCTCTTCTTCTCGTGCTCCCTGGTTGTTCCTTTTGTTTACTTGAGGCTTGACCTTTGGGTCCTCTTTTGGCTGTACTGTTGGTTTTCTTCCTAGTTCCTTTACTTCTTCTGAGGTTGAAGACCTTACTGTTTCTTCACAAGAAATATCCGTCCTCCGACGACTTTTTCAGTGTCCATGCCATTCCATCTTTGTCCTCGATGATTGTTACCTTTCCTTTCTCCTTTTCCTATGTCCTTTTCATTTTTGGTTTTGATCCGGTTCTTTGGTCCGTCGAGCCGGATGAAAATTCTTTTTTTAGTTTTTTGATTTTTTTGGAGTGTTTCCGTTAGTTTTTTTTGTTGTAACGAGTTTTCTTTTAGTTTCTAAGCGAATTTTTTTTGTTGGTCCTACCCACTCCCATTATTTTGCTTCCCGACACCGACCTTTTAATTTTGCTGGGGGGGGGGGGGATTTGTTACGTTCATTTTCGGAAATAGCTAATTATTGTATATACAATAATTTTGATCTTAAATTCATTTGGCGTTCAACACAAAAAATTAATTCCATTGATTAAAAATAACCCTTTCGTATATTAAAATTTGTATGGTAATTAAAAATCAATATCCTTTTTCAGAATTTCGTCCCGTGAAATTTACGCCTTAATTAGCTAGACGATTTTCCAAGTATTTTAATACTTAAATGCTAGTGTGTTTTCCCTTTTTAAAAGAATTCGGTGAATTTATTTTAATAAAACTATGGTTTTCCTGGTTTATTTTCTTGCTTTGGTGCCTAACACATGTAATAGTCATTTGCTGTTAGAATAGCCACAAGCAAACACGTTGTTTTGTTTCGTTCGTTATTTTTCTGTAAATTTCCGGCACGCTTATTTAGCGTGGTAAGTATATAAACTTTGTATAAAACCATGCGTTTCGGCTTCAATAAATTAATTTATTGTTTGTAGCTCTTCTAGCTTCCTGCGGGGGACACGGTGATCCCTGGAGCTGCGTTTCTTTTTGGGGGACTGCGAAGTCCAATGCGCTCCGCTGGGCCGTAAGCTGGCCTGTTCGTGGAGGCGGACCAGCGACAGCCTTCCCCCGATGTCAGGAACTCGAGGGTGAGTCCTTCTTTTTTTTCTTGGTATCCGCTTTTTACCGCGGAACAAGAACGCCGGTGATTTCGCCGTTCTAAGATGACCTTGCCAAATTTCATTTTTAAATATGAAAATTATTGAACGATTTTGGGTATTTACTGGTTGCTTTTTGAGTAATACTGTACATGTTGTAAATTTAATTTAAGCTTACGTTTACGATAATTTAGAGCTGTAGTTTTTAGGGTTGCGTTTGGTTTTTTCCTTTTTTTCTAATTGCTATCAAGGAGTGTTGCCTAAGAATTACAGCTCGCCATTTTTTTTTATTCAGGGGTAAATTTTTTTGAATGATTAAGGGGTGTTCATAATGTAATCTGTAAATTGGGGACATTGACTTTTTTTTTGGGGTTGGGTTTTGGGGAGTACTGTTTGTTTGTATATATATATATATATATATATATATATATATATATATATATATATTGTTTTCATTATAAGTTCCTACTTTTTTTCGTGGTATGTTTCATTGGGTGTATGAATGAGTGAGTGGTTATATATAAGTTATTTTTTTTCTATTTATTCCAGGTTTCTCTTTAGTTATAGGTCTAAGACCCCGCCCACTCGCCGCCTGAGCCCGGACTTTCTTTGCCTTTCGTTCTCTTTCTTTTTTTTTCTTTTTTCTTTATGTTACGTCAATGTACGTAGCAACATGCCCCCGCAAATTTTAGTTTTTCTAGACTTTCCGTTGAACATCTTTTATCGGTCGATGTGAGTAGTGATGTAAGGCCGATCTGACTTCAAAACGGTGCACGCGAATGTTCTTCCATTGAAAGTTTCAATGTAACATACGCGTGCACCGTTTTAAAGCCAGACCGGCCTTATATTACTTTCAATGGAACATACGTATGTGACTTCAAAACACACGTATGTTACGTTGAAAAAATGTAAGTCCGTGCAGAGCTATTTTAAATTCGGTTTTCTAGCGAGAAGTTATAAAGTAGGTCAGATGCAAAATATCACATCTAAGTCAATTGTATTATTTAATTAAAGTGGATTCTGATTTATGTTTTTACTTTTGTTTAGAGGCTGCAAATACACATAGGCCGGTTTGACGTCAAAACGTGTCCTAACGTATGCTACCTTGAAAAACTGCCCAAAATCAGACAGACTGATTGCACCAATTTCTCATTCTCGCTTTTAAAAAATTACAAGTCGTAGTTATTAAATCGCGAACACGGTTATCTGCAAGTATATACTGATTTTTCAAAGCCAGACAGACTGATTGCATCAATTTTTCATTCTCGCTTAGCGAGAAGTTATAAAGTATGTCAAATTCAAAATATCACACACGTATGCTACATTGAAAAATGTAGGTGCGTGCAGAAAAAATGTAGAGCTGTTTTGAATTCAGTTCTCTTGCGAGAAGTTATAAAGTAGGTCAAAAGGGTCACTTTGCAAATACACATAGGCCGGTCTGACTTCAAAACGCGTTCACACGTATGCTACGTTGAAAAAATATAGGTGCATGTAAAAAATGTGGAGTTGTTTTGAATTCGCGTTAGATGTTCTCTAGCGAGAAGTTATAAAGTAGGTTAGATGCAAAATATGCTAAGGCCGGTTTGAATTCAAAGTGTGACCACTCTGCAAATACACATAGGCCGGTTTCAATTCAAAATGTGTTCACCCTTGTGATAGGTTGAAAAGTAGGTTAGCAAAATATGCAGATGGTGGTAATCTGCTATATAAGGAGATTGTTCTAATATAAATTTCATTAGTTTAAGTTTACTGCATATTTACATACCTACATATAGAAACATATATATATATATATATATATATATATATAACTGATATTCAGGGATTTAAATACAAGAAAAACGAGTTTGTGTGCAAAGAAATTGCGGTGGTGGGTTTGTTAGAAGGTGTTGTTTGGCATCAAATTTTTAAACTGCCAATGCACTCTAGTTGTTTGAGCCAAGATCATATAAAACATAACGACTGGGTGACAAAGAATATTTATGGTATTTCTTGGGATGAGTCTTCAACGGCTGGAATGGTGTCATCATATATAGTGCTTTATTTGAAGCAAATTATTAGACCCGGTGAAGAAGTATGTGTGAAGGGTCTAGAAAAGAAGAAATGGATGGAAACCTACCTAATGCAAAACGTTGTAACTGATATGCTTGCACGAGGTTGTCCTAAGCTATCGGAGTTAAAAATCAACAATCGTTTACTATGTAACATCCATTGTTATAGACACAGCAATAATAGTCTGCAATGTGCAAAACAAAATACCTTGCTGTTAAAAGAATGGTTTAATAATAAAAAACAATAGAAAGATTGTGTCTGTATTATTTATTTTAATTTAATTTTACAATGGTAGCCTTATTAACTATTATTATTATAACAACTTCTAGCAAACATTATTTTTATGGATCCAACTTTTGCGTACGTTAGAGAAGCCTAACTATTTTACAAAGACTTTATTTTCACTCTTTCTTAGGACTAATAAATGATTTGAAATATAATGGTACTCCTAGATTATACGAACTACTGTTTAAAAAATATCCTGTCGGGTACAGATCGCAAGATCTAAAGTCATACCTTGATATTGTGAAAAGAACAAATGCTAATAGAAAATATTATTCTGAAACAGAACAAATTCAGGGTAATAGTTCATATAAATACAAAAATATAGTATCTACATTGAGCATACTTCTTCAAACCCCTCGTAGACCTAGATCATTACCCTATAGAAAGCGTCTTTAAGACGGTATGACAATGGAAGTATCAAATAACGCCATAGATTATGTATATTGGAATGATCCTAATGAACTTGTTGATAGATTATGGCTTTTAGTTTCATCTCAGACTGCTGGACGCACAGGTCACGGCAACGAAATAAATTCGATCATTGAAGAATTGCGTGAGGCAAAAGTTAATAGATGATATGACAATTGCCAAATTTGGAAGGCACTTAAATAACCGTGAAATAGATCTAAGTAAACAGGAATATGAAAAAAACGAAGGTTTTGAAGGAATAGTAAACACAAGGAAACATTTACGAAAGGTTACACGCCAATCTGGTCAAATGAAATTTTTAAGATTAAAAAGGTAAACGTAACCAATCCGACAACATATACAAGGTGTTTCAAAATTGCACGGCACTATTTTAAGGGAGTGTTTTTGAGCACAAAATAAATATAAAACTTCTAATAAACCTATGCCCTAAAATGTACCCCTATGGAGTTATAACCTTTTGAAGGGGGCTAGGTGAAAGTGAGTTTTTTTAATTATCTGAAGAACCACAAAAGATATTATATTCAGATTTTTGTTGCTTACCCATGTTCTAATGCCGAATAAGATAGGCTTATCCATTTTTCGATAATAAGATTAGGAGCGTCCCATTTGGGGGCAATCACGTTTAACTCTGTAATTTTTTTGTGTGTAAGATTTTATAAATTATAATGCCAGAATTAGAATCTTTTGACATTTCTGAGTATAAAAGTCACTCTTGTTTGAAGTCGATATCTGTAGCCGTTTTCGAGTTAATTGAGGTGAAGCATTCAGAATGTCCTATGATACTTTACATACCTACATAGATGTAGATTAAACGTGATCCCCCCCCCCCCCGAATGGGACGCTCCTGATCGTATTATCGAAAAATGGAGACGCCTATCTTATTTGGCATAAAAACATGGGTAGGCAACAAAAATCTGAATAAAATATCTTTTGTAGTTCTTCAGATAATTAAAAAAACTCAATTTCGTCTAGCCCCCTTAAAGGGGTTTATAACTCCATAGGGGTACATTTTAGGGCATACATTTATTAGAAGTTTTATGTTTATTTTGTGCTAAAGAACACTCCCTTAAAATAGTGCCGTGCAATTTTGTAACACTCTGTATATTAAAAGATCAAGACGAGAAAGAAATCAAAGGTGCATTTTATGAAATGGAGTTGCAAAAGGTTAAACATCCAGGAATTTACCTGGTAGAAAAAGTCCTAAGAAAGAGTGAAAATAAAGTCTTTGTAAAATGGTTAGGCTGCTTTAACGTACACAATAGCTGGATGGATAAAAATAATGTTTGCTAGAAGTTGTTATAATAATAATAGTTAATGAGGCTAACATTGTAAAAATAAATTAAAATTAATAATACAGACACAATCTTTCTACTGTTTTTTATTATTAAACCATTCTTATAACAACAATGTATTTTGTTTTGCACATTGCAGACTATTATTGCTGTGTCTATAACAATGGATGTTACATAGTAAACGATTGTTGATTTTTAACTCCGACAGCTTAGGTCAACCTAGTGCAAGCATATCATTTAAAACATTTTGTATTAGGTAGGTTTCCATCCATTTCTTTTTTACTAGACCCTTCACACATACTTCTTTACCGGGTCTGATAATTTGCTTCAAATAAAGCACTATATATGATGACACCATTCCAGCCGTTGAAGATTCATCCCAAGAAATACCATGAATATTCTTTGTCACCCAGTCGTTATGTTTTATATGATCTTGGCTCAAACAACTAGACTGCATTGGCAGTTTAATGATGCCAAACAACACCTTCCAACAAGACCAAAATCGCAATTTCTTTGCACACAAACTCGTTTTTCTTGTATTTAAATCCCTGAATATCAATTATATACATGTTTGTATATGTAGGTATGTAAATATGTAGTAAACTTCGACTAATTAAATTAATATTAAAAGCAATCTCCTAATATAGCAGATTACCACCATCTACGTATTTTGCTAACCTACTTTTCAACCTATCACAAGAGTGAACACATTTTGAATTGAAACCGGCCTATGTGTATTTGCAGAGTGGTCGCACTTTGAATTAAAAACGGGTTTAGCATATTTTGCATCTGGCCTACTTTATAACTTCTCGTTAGATTACATCTAATACGAATTCAAAACAGCTCCAAATTTTCTGCATGCACCTACATTCTTTTTCAACGTAGCATACGTGTGAACACGTTTTGAAGTCAAACCGGCCTATGTGTATTTGCAGCCTCTAAACAAAAGTAAAAACATAAATCAGAATCCACTATAATTAAATACAATTGACTTAGATGCGATATTTTGCATCTGACTTACTTCATAACTTCTTGCAAGAGAACTGAATTCAAAACAGCTCCACATTTTTTCTGCACGCACCTACATTCTTCAATGTAGCGTACGTGTGTGATATTTTGAATCTGACCTACTTTATAACTTCTCGCTAAGCGAGAATAAAAAATTGATGCAATCAGTCTGTCTGTCTTTGACAAATCAGTATACAGAGTGGTAGAAAAGTCCCGGAACGGTCAAATATTTTGGGAAATACTCATCGCATCAAAAAAAGAAAAAATACGTGTTCAATATTTTTTTAAAAGCTATCCAATGACACCAAACTTGAACCCCCACCCCACCCCCTGGGGGTAGGGGTGAGGCAACTTTAAAGGTTTAAGTGGAAACCCCCATTTGTTATTGCAGATTCGGATTCACCACAAAATGTTAGTCATAATTTTTTTAGGTTTTTTGCAGATGGCGCTGCAATCGACAAAAATTAACTATTTCTAGAAGAATTGATGGATCCGAAAATAAAAGAAGTAAAATAATACATTATTTATTTCATACATAACGAAATTACCGCCGAAGGTGTTCAAATTGACCACCTCTCGTCGCGCTTTTAGGTCTTCCAGATCTTGGTTCATCCTTCACCGAACCAGTTCGCTCAAAACGATTCACTGTTCGACTCACAGTAGATTTAGAAATCGGTTGACGTTCCGCATTGGTTTCATTGAATAAATCTGCGACTTGCTGCAATGATCTTTCTTTTTCTCCATACCCCCGCATCATCAGGACAATTATTCTTTCTCTTTCAGACAGAGACATCACGAAATAATATCAAAAGCTAGTAACGAAATGAATACTAGAAATGAATGTAATTCTGGCATTTTTCGATTTCAAATGTTTTTGTACCCTATTTTGGTTTTGTCAATTACAACGCCTTCTATCATCCAAAATGACTTGTATCGTAGGTCAATTTGGGGTAATTTATCCTGCGGAATCCGAATCTGCAATAACAAATGGGGGTTTCCACTTAAACTTTTAAAGTTGCCCCAACACTACCCCAGGGGTGGGGGGTGGGGGTTCAATTTTGGTTTCATTGGATAGCTTTTAAAAAAATATTGAACACGTATTTTTTTTTTTTTTGATACGATGAGTATTTCCCAAAATATTTGACCGTTCCGGGACTTTTCTACCTCTCTGTATATATTTCTTGCAGATAACTGTGTTCGCAATTTAATAACTACGACTTTTTATTTTTTAAAAGCGAGAATGAGAAATCGGTGCAATCAGTCTGTCTGCCTTTAGCCATTTTTTCAACGTAGCATACGTGTGGACACGTTTTGAAGTCAAACCGGCCTATGTGTATTAGCAGCCTCTAAACAAAAGTAAAAACATAAGTCAGAATCCACTTTAATTAAATATAATCGACTTAGATGCGATATTTTGCATCTGACCTACTTTATAACTTCTCGCTAGAGAACCGAATTCAAAACAGCTCCACATTTTCTCTGCACGCACTTACATTTTTTCAACGTAGCATACGTGTGTTATGAAGTAACACACACGTATGTTCCATTGAAAGTAATACAAGGTCGGTCTGGCTTCAAAACGTTGCACGCGTACGTTACATTGAAACTTTCAATGGAAAACCATACGCGTGCACCGCTTTGAAGTCAGACCGGCCTTACATCACTACTCACATCGACCGATAAAAGATGTTCAAGGGAGAGTCTGCGAAAACTAAAACTTGTGGGGGCATGTCCAAAGTTTAGCGCGAGTTCCAAAGGAGTATACTGAAACGAATTTTTCTAACGGGGCTCAACTAGCCTCACGCATGGGCGCCAGTGAAACAAATTTACTAGAACTACTAAAACACCAGCCCCACATTGGGTGTCAGTAAAACGAAGTCTTCCGACGTAACTAGGGGTCTATTCCTTGGGTAGAGCTATGAGCAATGGGGGGGTAAGTCGAAATCTGTTGGGGGTCACACTCAAACTAAAACAGATAGGCGCCACCAAGTCCAGATTGATTCATGTTAATAGCATGGCATGTTTCTAAGGGCGGACGTGGAGACCCAAAGAAAAAAGATCGCCTTCGGTGACAAAAACCTGTCTTAACAGAATAAGACGCTGTTCCTGTAAGAAAGAATAATAATTAAGTCAACATAGAAAATGGGAACACTGTTTGTGTCCCTCAAATATGCCTAAAAAAAATAAAAAGAATATTTTCTACATAAGGGTGGCATCAAAATTCAACTCTTATTGCTTTTTGGTTGTTAGGTTTGATCACTCTTGATCAAAATAAAAAACTTTAAGCTTGGGTTAATAATTTACTAGAAAGAGTTCCTTTAACTTTAAATAAAATTTAATGCAACAAAATTAAATAATTACTTGTAGTAGTTTGTAAATTTAAGATAAGGTTTATCAACCTGTTTCTAGATCAAGAATATTACAACAAAGTGTAACTTGTTACACTGATATTTTCTAACCCATTCAGATTTGATTAGGTCTATTACATTGTCAAAATTAAAATACAAAATGTTCTCGTTAAGTTACATGTGCTAATTTCAGTTTAAAATGAAAATGTTCACAAGGATATTCTCGTTTTCAAAGTTGGTAGTAATATAATACTAAGCATCTGCTTTCAAAAATACAAGTGTCAGCAGCATATTTCAAACAAACAAATGACGTAGTTACACCTGTTATTTTATACTGAAACAACGTGTTGTTCTGACAAAATAAATTGAATGAATTTTAAGTTTGGTGCTGGGAAATCCAGCTTAGCAACAGATAAGGTGAATAACAAAATCGTATTTATACGTATCGAAATAAAATAGCGTGCTTCCTGAATGGAACACATTTGAATTTCTTAAAGCTACTACGAACCAAACAAAACTGCTTTCCTAGACTGAATTAGGACGTGCCCCGCCATGCGGTATTAACTGCTTACATCCTATCAAAGTAGTATCTTGGCTCGGACCAACAAACGATCTCCTGTTAATTAGATCTGCTTTCCATCCTCTAAAAACACGTGTTAAAATGAAGTGGTTTTCTTAACGTTGATTCAAAGTTCTAAGTTCTTATCGTTTAAATTCTCATTGCCTAAGTTTTGTAGCGTAATCTTTCGTCGTCTAATCTTGGTTGCGCTAAACAAATTTTCAAATTAAATACTATAATAACGAGTATACATTACCAACCGTTATTCAGAAAATGTCTCACTTAATCAAACCGACCCGCAGGTCACTGGCCATTGTCCTCTTATACATGTTGCTCTTACTTCTACCTATGGCCGAGTGCTTATACGCGCTCTCGGACGATCGGAGCGTCCAAGGGGGGGTTGTCATACTTCCAAGCGTCTTTGCGACTGGCTGTGGAATACACCGACATCCAAAACAAATAGACTAACGAGTCTAGATACTGTTTCAATGTAATATTTAATTGTTACACGTATTACGACTTTACTTAATAAATGTGTTTTATTATTTTGTACCTTTAATGAAGAGATTTATCAATTCGAAAATAAAATTGTTACAATACTAGCAACATGAAAAGATTGGTAAAAGATCTGGGTATGATGCACGAGGATGGCCAACAGATCATCATGTCTCGTATCATTACTCCGGTTAGATAGAAGGGAGAATTTAGTAAATAAGTAACGCTGATTTTTAGTAGAAAAGAGATGGCAAAGAAAAACAGTTGTATGGAGTTTCCTGCTATCACCAAACTCAAGTCATCCCATGTCTATGTAGAGAGAAGTTACATGATCGCGCTTCTTTAGACTATGGATGAAACGAACACAACTATTTGGTGCTCTCTGAAGTCTTTCACTAAGCTCAGTTGAAGCACTTGTGCAAATAATATCACTATAGTCGAAGTACGGCATATTCAAATTTTGTACTAGTTGTGTTACATACTGTTTTAATACGCTCTAATTAGTTCTATGATTTTTAAAAATAGTTATTTTCTAGTTTAATTTTAGCATTCTAATTATTAGAATGAAGGTCTTCTAGCATAAATATGTCTGTAATTGTAACGGCTGCAAGACTACCCAAGTAGCGCCCTAGCGAAGTTTCCAGGAAGATCTAATCCAAGAGTTAATCAATTTTTCCAAAGGCACTTTACTTCAAAGGCACTAAAACATGTCAGATTAGTTGCTATCTATGATTAGATGTCAATCATGTTTTAGGATTCTATTTATGTCAGGGTGGTCGGAGGCAATTTTTCAATTAGCGGAGTACTCAACTGAAATTGGTTCCGGGATCTACTTGTGTGGCTATCTTAGGGCAATTGGCAATTTAATTAATCTTAAAGATTTACGACCGGCGTATCCTAAGCCGAGTATGAGAGCCAAGAAAGGGGTTATTTTTCAATTAACTTAAATGTATATAAGGATGCCAGCCGGTGGTAATCGGGGTTGTTTATTTCCAGACGCGTTAGAGTCTAAAGCTCGCGGACTTGCAAGATTGAGTAAGTGTTTTATTTCTCTGAATTCAAGTGCGTGCCGTTATGTTCAAAGTTAGTTTATTTCTCTGAGTAAGTAATTATTATATATGGTATTACTATGAACTCAAGGCTGTGTTATGCATCATAAGTCTTTTATTTGTTTAAATACAATATCTGTCGGCTTCCATAACATACAACTTCGGATTAAAGCTCCGTTCCAGTAATTTAATCCCGTTGGGTTATTGTTAAAGACCGCATCTTTTGAAGGGTTTCTTATTTTATTGTGTTTCGACGTTGTGAAGGTCGTGTTTTTCCTGTATTGATGACCCCGTGATTAAAGGAAGGTCCTTTCAGTATGCAAGTTAAGTAGACTACGGTAGCGTTAATTAATTATATGTATTGGGGTGTTTGCTCCCAAAACTGTTGTTAATATTCATAAAATAAGGACTTTAGAATTGATTAGTTAAGTTGTGTTTGTGCTAGCCGGAGACTTTATAACATTTGCCCCTGTGAAGTGACGTATTTTCTGTCCTGCAATCTTGATTCATCGCGACGAACAAAGTGCGACGAGAGCTATTACCGCGATCGGTCCATGGGCCGTTTAATTCCCATGGTGACGCCCTATTGTAAATAATGTTAATTACTGTATAATTTTGTATGCATATGTAATTAGGTTAAGTTAGTTAGTAGCCCATTTAATAAAACAATTGGAATTTTGTCTTAGTGTGTTGTTGTTTAATGAACCACCCCTTCTCACCGACTGCAGCAGCTTGCGAGGCAATATCCCGAAACGTGAGGGTACTATAGTGTTAGAGGTCCTTCCCATTTATTATTTATTGTTAATTGGATACCCTCACGCGGTAAGTAAATATTCAAATTACAGTTGTACCTTAAGTTTAATACGAATACATCTTTTTAGACGATTTAACGAATGCAGCACAACAAATACCATATGACACCAATGCATTACTTGACTTATTAGATTTAATCTGTGGTCAATAGCAAACACAAGGTCTTTGACACAATCTGAACGTTCAATAGTATCCATACTAAGGCTCAGCGACGAAGCGTTATTTAAATCAAATTTTCAAAGCATTTTTGGGGATCCGACAAAGTAGATTAGCTAGGTTACTTCTAAAACAAAACCACCCATTTTCTCATGTATTTTTTTATAGAAAAATTTAAGGTCCGTTCTGGTCATTTTTGTATCAAACATTGAAATCCTCACAAGGAGGAATTGAAGATCAATTGAGGTTGCTTTTCAACCAACACCCACAGTAAGATGTTGACAGGCTATCCAGGACAGTTTTGCTCATTGATTCAGGGTGCGGTTTCCGGAGGGTGTTTGGATGATCTATTAATTGGATCTGAACCCTAATTTCCCGGGCGATCTAATCCCGTTAGAATTTTTAAAATCGGACCATCCCTTACAAAGTTATACCCTGTTAAAGCCTCGTATTCCGAGTTTTTGCTCATTGTATTCATATCTAACCTAGGTAAGAGTTTTCGTCGACTAACCATTTTAGCCTGATCTAGAATTTTCTAAACAATCTAATCTGAATTGTTTAAATCAAACCACACCTTGCCGAGTTACACCATTTAAAGCCACGAACCATTAAATTTTTTGTTTATTTACTTTTAACTCCATCTATAAAACCTTTTTTTCGCTACCCAAGGCATATGCTTTAACCAACCATTTCCCGAGAAATTTAAAACCGCTGGAATTTTAGAAATGAACCCTTTATAAGCCATAAGTGTTTGATATTTAAAACCATTTTCAAATAGTAATGTTCTGTTTTTAGAATAATGTAAAGTGTTTTTAATATATAAATGGGAAGGTCAAGTTTAGTAACAACAACCACACTCTTTAATTAGAATATTTAAAAACACGAGTTTTAAAATTTTAAACAGGGTAAACTTTTACGCAAAATTTTATCAATTTTCTGTTAATATTAGATTTTTCTCAGCTACCTGAATTTCTAAGAAATCCCCTTTACGTGTGGTGTACCCCAAAGTTACGAAACCCGCATTCCTAAGTTCGTCTTTGTTATTTGCCATTTTGATAAATACGTTTTTAGGATAACCTTTTAAAAAGTGTACGGATTTAGTACCATCCTTTTCCGCAAGGACGTCTAGATAACTAAAAGAGTCTTTCTTACTAACCACAAATGCATACAGTTTGTAGAATCCGGATGTATCTAAGTCAGTCCATCGGCACATAAAATAATCTTTTAATTCTTCCTCATTTTCTCTACTAAGATGTTCTTTGTCTAACACATTTTTGTATTGTTCGCATATTGTCGCAGTGTTTTCCATGTAGTCCAACTTTCGCCGTTTTGCACCCATTTCCTCTAATCCAGCTATCTTTTCTTCCACTTACAGCGTATGGAGTGCATAATGAGGCAATTTCCTTTAGCGTAAACGGATAGAGTTTACTGCCAATATTTACGCGTTGTCGTACAACCTCTGGGCGAATGTTAAGCGTGTGTTGCAGATTGTGTGAAATATGTACTACCTGCTTTAATGTAGCACTTGTGTAAGATTTTTATTTTATCTTAGCTGTCTTCCTCCTCTACTATCTCCAAGTAATTAACAGGTAAATAGTTAAAAC